>VDFB02058242.1:493447442-493474090 GCA_007258455.2 Sequoia sempervirens
AACAAGTTCACCGTGCTAGGTACACACAAAAGTTGCTATGTTTTATTTTTCTGACAAAAACAACACCAATTTTTGTGCATCCCTCTTTTGAACCCCTTAATCTCAACCATTTTCAAAATAAATTAGTAGTTTAGAAATTAGACTCGGAGCACTCCTTGTTTTTGTTCCATCAAAAAATTTTGAGTGTAGCTATCCTCAATTTCACGTCCAAGGTCAGTATTTCCTGATTTCAGAAAAAAAGTGGCCACTTAAGCCCCTTTTTTGGGAACCATCTTGGTGCACTTACCCTAAAAATATACATAATTGCTTGTAATTTGCAAGTATTCTATTAGAAAATATTATACCTCTTTTATGCCTATTGAGCACTTGACTCCTATAAAATTAATCACTTCTATGTTGTATACCATGGCAAATGTGTGCATCATGTATGTTGAAACCTTATTCCAAAATGAATGTGGTAATTTTCTTTTTGATTAGTTTTTATTTTAAAAAATAAATTTAAAGGATACATCTTTATTCCTTTCCATATGGTTTTTAGATGTGTTATTTGGGCATGGCTTGACTTGTTTGATAATACCTTCACAAATAAGAAAAATGCTTCAATTTTGAATCATGGAACTTATAAATATTGTTCATGGCAATTAGTAGTCATTAATATACATATGTAGTGTAAATATTATCATTCAATAGATTTTATAGTTACTAGTCTCCAACTAGTTTATTTCTCTTGCAAACAACGTCCCCCACCTTGAATTTAAAAACTATCTATCACATTACATTAAACTTCTCATTTTGTTATTGTATCATTTGTATAACTAAAAAATTATTATTGTATTATCTTTTATCTTTTATAGATAGGTTGTAAAATGATATTATACTAGAATATTCCATCAAGAATATAGCATTCCCATTGAGACACATTAAAAAAAGTTACTTGCACAAATTCATAAATTCTTTAATACCCAAAATTTAAATGTCAAGAATGAAAACTAAAAATTAAATTATGATTGAAGAAATAATAAACAAAAATGCTATGATATTATTGTTGCTCCCTCAGTTGTTTCCCTTGATGACAAGCCACACAAGGATCATCAAATTGGTATTAAGGTATCCATAGGTATATGATTGTTAGTCTTGTTGATCAAATGGCATTGATTGATTGATAAATTCTTGGTTGGCATTATGACATTTGTTATGTCAGGTGATAGTGTTGTGTCATTCATAATGCAAGGCTATGATCTCTCTCTTGTTACAATTGGCAATATAAAGATGTTAAGTGCAAGGGAAATTGAATAAGGCACTTGATTATTATTTTTTATCCAATATGCTAGTAATATTCATCATTGATATGAAGGGTTGCTTGTTTCAGTTTGAACATTCAAATTCTCTGATGTTGCATTCTTGGTAATCTTCATGTGTCTTAACTTTGCAATTCAATATTACCAAGGCATGGAGTTATATTTGTTATCATGGTCATTTTATTTGAGACAGCAATGTTTATCACAATTGATGGAGCATAAAGTGACATTCACATTTTAAGGTTCTTTTGTTGACAGGTTATTGTATATGCAATAATATTTATGTTAAATATTTTTAAAGGCATAAATTAATGCTCTTGGTGTGGCAACCTATGCTAACAGGTTAAATCCACTTAAGGAAGGGCTCAAGGGCATCTTTTCTTGTTGGTTGTGTTGGCCCCTTCTAGGGTTACTGATTCAATAGGTTGATAGTGTATAATGTGCATAACATTGTTTTATCGGGTATAATGCAAGTTTGAAAGGTTGGGTTATGAGGTAGCCGACTTAGGGTTTGAGGCCTAGAAGAATGGACGACATATGGAGCTTAGGGGACAGCAATCAATCTCATTTTCAATTGCAGCTTTGTCAGTTAAGATCTATAAGTTGGTTTTGGTTGCAAGAATATAGGTATGGTTGTATTGAGAAGCATTAGATTTGATCATTGCTTTATTTATCTATGGTTTAAGCTTGCGTATGGTTAGAGGATGAAATGAAAAATCTGAGAGAGAAAAAGTTATGATCACCTAATGTGAGTATGCATTTTACATTGGAAGTTTTACTGTGACAGTTATCATTGGTTAAAGGCTTTTTCAGTTTTGCAATGGAAGTTTGTGATTCAGTTTTTTTCTAAAGGGTTTTCTCAATTCTATTTTTGAGAACAGAGAACATGAAAAATATATTATTGTGCTCATTTTCATGTTGATGAGAGATTGTGAAAAGAACAGAATATATTTCAAGAAAGGAAATATATATTGTTTTTGAGTAGTTGAAATTTATGACTCTGATTCTGAGGTCATTGCAAAATGGAGTATGTACTTATTGAATCAGAGATCAACTCTGTATTTACAATTCTTTCATATTTTTACATTTCAAAAGACTATCAGTGAGATAACATTATAAAACTATCAGTGAGATAGCACTATAAGACTATCAGTGAGATAGCACCATTGTCAGTGAGACAAATCAGCCAATGAGGCTTTGTACAAAGAATATTTTTAGATAAGGCTAGTGAGGCCAAATTTGAGTGGTTTTATTCCCCATGAGGGTTTCCACTCAAGAAAATCTTTGTGTCAATCTTTTAAATGTGTTTGTTCATTATTTGTTCATTTGATTTTTAGAGTATAAGTTCTTTCATGATATGAAAATTGTTAAAAGAATTAAAAAGAGTTAATTTGTCTATTAACACTAATTCACCCCCCCTCTCAATGTTAACTGTACTCCAACAATTATTTTCTCAAGAAGAATTATAATACTACATAAATATATGAAAAATGTAAATACAAGAAAATGCTTGTATATAAAGCTTGTGGTGCCACTACAAGAGACAATCACTCCAATAGAACATAAATTAGACAATTACAATATTTAAGATGTATCTCTCTTGCATATATACTACTATATATAGCTATTGTAATAAAAAATAACTAGTACTATCACATGCATGAAAGAAAGCTATATTATTCTAATTAGTTAACATGGTGACTTAAAAATCATATGCACTCAATCCTTTACTTAATAAATTATAATATATATATATATAACAAATCAGGGTCCTTACACTTTTCTAATCTCAAATGTTATGAAAATTGATTTATGTATCACAATTGATTTTATTCAATATTGAAAGGAAACATACATAATTGCATAATTGTTTTGTGATCTTGTAAATTTGGTAGTACACTTCACCTAATCCCACTTGTTACTCAAACAAACTTATTTTGTGTACATGTTACAACAAATCATCCAACAACCTAATAAATCATTCTTTAACTTAGAATAGATTTAAATAATAATATTACTTAAACCTATTCAATATTAACCTGAGCCTCACAATAATTATTTAATTAAACTAATAAATACACCATATTTATAAATATACAACACCTACAATCATAACATATGACAAACTAAAGGAGAAATTGGTGTAACTCATTACACTACAAAAATAAACTTTTGTGAAACAAAGTTTACTAAAATTCTTCCAAAAAAACCTTTCTAAATTGAGTTGCCATTTGTAGTACTTTTTCTTGTTGTGGAAGTACTTTCTTCACACTCTCTCTCTCCATACATTTCTTCATCCAAGAGAAAATGTTTGGAAATATATCCTTAGATATAATCTTAAAATCTCCAAGAGTTTCAAATGCATGGAACCAACATATATGCGGGGCAAGTGCAATATCTACTATTCCAAAATTGTTTCCTCCAAAATAATGATTTCCTTTCAAATTTTCTTCTAATATTGTTAAACCTTCTATATATTCTCTCTTTCCTTCTTCTTGATCTTCCCCTTTACCAATGAATATGCATCTTCCTCCTGAATAATAAATCTGAAGAAAATTTTAAATTAGTAATAAAATATTTAAAAGTCCACATATAAATAATGAAAATGAAATGTTTTTAGTTGGAAAGTGTTATGAATTTATATAGGAAGGTGTTATAAATTTATAGAGTATAATATTATAACATAGTCCATTTTAAAATATCTTAGAAATTCATCTATTTTTTCAATTATTGAAATATTACAAATATATGTTATTAAGTGATAGAAATTATAAATATCTATAATTTTTAATTCTTTAGTAATTTTCATGTAATTTTACGAACTCAAACTATTAACTAAATAGATTTAGTTTTATGGATTGTATTATCATGTGTGATTATAAACTTATTTATTTAATACATAAGAACACTACCAATATTTAGCTAAATAAAAATATGTATATGTATATTTTATATTAATATAATATTATGAGTGTGTTAACAAAAACTCTTGCTTTTATTTAATATTTGATAAATGTTTACATGTTTTTTATAAGATAAGTAGCATTTATAGGGTGTTGTACCCTTTATACAAAGAGCCCAAAGGGCCAAAGGAAGCTAGTTCAAACCAACTAAACTAGGGGAGAAACAAACAGAGATAGTTGACCGACAGTTGTAGAACAACAGAAAAAAGATTATACAACCCCCGAACCAGAGGGGACCAATCTAACTCCCGAAACCCAAGGCCACGAAGAGGCAATGGATTTGGGAAGTCCCTTCTTCTTCCTTAGCACAACCGACCAAGAAGGCTCAAGATAAATGTTTACATGTTAAAATTTTAATATTTAATAATAAAATTAATATGAATGTCTAATAACAAACAAAAATAAAAAATAAAAAATGTAAATAAGATTATCATGAGTAAAATGATAATATAGTTAAATTAATTCATTCATAGATCATATTAATAAAAAATGCTAAACCATTAATAATAAACTTAATACTAATTATGTAATTTATTAGTATTTATATAAAATAAATATTAAAAATTTATATAACAATTAAACATTTATTGATGTATAGTAAAAAGGAAAAAAAAAATATTATTATAAATGAAGTAAATAAAAGTCACATTGTTAAAAAATATTTTAATTTAAAATAATTCCAACAATAATTTAAAGGCCTCGACTTTTTGTCTAGGCTCATGTGATTTATGTGAAACTGTGTCAACACTTGCTAGATATAATTATACATAAAACTTCTATTTTTAAAAACAATCTTGCATAATTTTTTTATATAAAATCTATTTAAATTTTAAATTTTATGAAGAAAAAAATAGAGTATATATATATATAACACCAATAAAATTAAAGTAAAGAATATAGATAAAGTAAAATAACTATAAAAGTAAAATAAAATAACTCTAAATAATATTTCCTAATATATTTTACACTAAATTTTTTGTTGATATTTATACCATTTAGAAAAAATTAAAATTTAAAAATTAGTAATAAATCTTAAATAAAATATTACCTAAAAATAAGTTATTTGCAAATGCTAAATTCACAACATGAATTTAAATTTTATTTAAATAAAATCCATACAACATAACCAAAAGTATCTAGTTAAATAATCCCTTGTATGTGTGTGCCAACCTAAATATAAGATATTCAATTTAAAAAATATTTATTACTAAGAAATAGTGAACATCATAATTGAAATATACATCAGTTGGTCAAAAGATTACGCTGTCGATCAGCATCCGAGCTTTGGAAATCGAGGGTGACTCTCGATTGATAATTGAAGCTACAAAAGATATAATGTCAGTTGGATGGTTAGTTCAAGGAATAATTGAAGACATTAGATCTCTACTTACTGGGCTGGAGGAATTCACTCTACAACATGTTTATAGGGAAGGAAATGTGGTTGTTGATAGTTTGGCTACTTTGGGACTTGATCATGAGGGGCTACGTTGTTGGAGGAAGGATTACTCCTTGCCTCTTTTTACGTTGTCCCTCTTGAAGAATGAATCTCACCCAATTCACCATGGAAGCTGACAAATTCGGCTTTCTTGTCCTCGCTTGGTAATTACTAACTTTAGTAAGTGGTCTTGGTGGGGTTCTAAATTTTAAAAACAGGTCATTGTTGTATGGAAATTCCTACGAAAAGGCAGTGCCATGTGGCATGTACTTTTCTTTCCTGGAAGCCGCTATGACTTTTCATGATGATTCTAGTAGCCGGAAGGCTCATTATTTTTTGAACCTCTTTGATTTTTGGGTCATCTCCATCGGCCTTGCAGATTTTTCTTAATCTTATGCAACGTCCAGATTTATTACCATCCCTATTTTTTTATTTTGCGACGGACTTCTCGCACGAGGGAACTGCCAATTTTGAGCTAGATACAAGGGTTGGCACTAAATGTAATAATTTTAAGGATTTCCAATTTTTTTCTTATTGCTATTTCATTGCGATTAGCTCTAATTTGGGGTTTTATTGCAAGCACTCTACTATTCTCATCTGCACCTATATTCTACCTAACAGTCACTCTACAATTGCTTTCTCTTACCACCATTTTCTTGTTCGGGCCATGGGTGGAGACCATGTTCGTGTTGAACCTGATAAATTCAACGAATGGAAGAGGGATGACACTAGCTGGCATATCTACAAAGAGGGAGGAATTACCTAGTTCATGGAATGTATGTCAGGATTTGATGAGAGCCTCTCTAAACAATTTTTCACCTCTTGGTCTACAAGAAGGGTGACAATGGGGAGTATTTCCTTTGAAGTTAACGAAGAAGTTATTGATAAGGCCATTGGTCTTGCAATAAGGACGAAAGTGGAAGAAAACGAGCAAAGTGTTTGACCAGGCCAGCCTCAAACAATTCTTCCATGAGGATGAATAACCTGTTAAACTGCATGGTGCCTATGACCGCGAGCAACTTCTTGAACCCTGGGACAAAGTGTGCATGGTCATGATAAAATACTTCACTCTTGAGGGGAGATTCGGTGTGTATTACTACTACCATTTTCCTTTTCTCAAACATCTTAGGAATCACAACAATATTTCTATCTGTTTTTTCTTTTGCACTCTCTAGAAAATACTATGAAAGATGTTGTCGAGGCTATGAATTTGGGCAGGAATTTTACAATTTTGCACCAGGGGCTTATGTTTAGACTCTATCATTTTCACCTAGCTCTCTGCCCTCCTCGACCTATTGTTGTTGAGAAAGCCCTTGTCTCTTCTACTCTGTCGTCAGCCAGTCTTATGGATACCCCTAGCCCTAACAAGAAAAAGTGTATTAAAAACCCTACCTCAAAACCCCCTCCCCAAGATACTTCCCCAATTCTTGGGTCTGTTGAAAAAATCAAGGACAAGAAACGTAATGCCTCAACCCCAAAAATTAAAGTCAAAGCTTCAAAGAAGACCAAGTTCAGGCTTCAACAAATAGACTCTGATATTGAAATCACGGAGGAGACTAGCACTCTTGCAGGTCCAGTAGACTGGTTTCTAAGCTTGAAAAGGAGAAGACTCCCAAGGAGGCCTCTGAGTTTGACAATGGTGGGGAAAGAGAGAACAAGAGCAAGGATGAGAAGGATGTAGAGGAGGAAGCCCTTTTTGCTTCTACAAGCAGCTCCTCCCACGTTTCTGAAAGTCTAAAAACGGGTTATTTGGGTCTTGCCATTGTTAGGGCCAAGGGGGTTGTGACTAGGGCCTCAGCTAGTGCTAAAGGGAAGGCCCCCATGGAGGAAGCTAGTAGCAATCAGGATGCAATCTGGGAGGAGGTGGAAAATCTTAAAATCAAAATGGTGAGTTTGGAAAAAAGGCTTCAGGATGTCACCCGCTTTGCTCTGAAGATCATGCACAGGTCTACCACCACTCTATGCCTAAATTGCAGAAGGATAACTCCACTAAATATGTGGAGGAGGATTTTGAACACAAGGAACTTCTCAAGTTCCTCATTGAGGATTGGGCTACTATAACCCTGATCAAGCCATGCAGCAGAAAGAAAGAGTAACAGTGCGGGATGTTTGGTTTTTTGGTTGGGATTGGCCTTACTAGCCTTTGTGGTTTTTTGAGTTCTCTACTACTACTTTTATGGTTTATATGTTTAATTTTGACTGGTATGGCCCCTAGTGGGCCTTGGTTAAGACTCTTTTAAAACTGGGTGTCATGATGGACATTATTAGTAGTATAGTTATTGGTTTAATGATATATACTCTTTATGTTGATGCTATGAGTTGGTTGGTTAGTGGTCTTAAGATGTTGATTAGTAATATGGTTTACCTTGTTCATCATTTTTATATGATTTTTGATATGGAATTGTTAGGGTGTTTGGTTCCTTGTTTGTTTGATGTTAATGTGTTGATGATGTTTTTTCTATTGATGATCGCTCATAGGGCCTTGTATTAAAGGGACAACACCCTAGTTTTGTTACTTTTTATATCAAAAACACTAAGCAAGAACAAATTAAATAGAATTTCTCAAATCTATTATAGGGGTTGCACCTTCAAGATTGTAGATTGGTCATTTTTTTCTCAAGGATAGAAGAAGATACGAAATTAGAGAAAAATATTTTCAAATGTAAGAAATATGTTAAAATGTAAGAAATATGTTAATATGTAATGGGTGGGTATATAAACCCAAAATAGTTTAGGAAATTCATATATATTTGTAATATCATATGCAAATAATATAATGTTATCCATGTGATATTTAGAATTGGTATTCTATTGAAGTAAACAAAAAATTAAATCTTTTTTTTTGTTATTAATATGATGGGTATGGCCCCTAGACGATATTTTCCCATACAAAACAATAATTGAAATATAAAAAATATATAATATAACCAAAACTAAAAATTAAGAAATTTACTATAAAAATTGTGTACTAGATTATATCTAAAATATTTAAAAGTTTAACTAGTAGAAAGGAATGAATTGTTTCCAATTCAAATAAAAAATAAAATAATATATTAATATTAAATTGTATAGTTTAACTTTCTTTTGTCTCTTTGGTCGACCAATTGAGGTTTAGACTTTGGGATGTGACTTCTTCCACCCATCCTTTTTTAATATGTTTAATATGTTATTTTAATAATTGAAACATATATCAATTAGTCAAAATTAAACATTATGTAAGCATCATGTTAAATGGGGAATAGAATTCGTCAAATCTATAATAAGGGTTGGAACTTCACAGATTATGGATTGGTCATTTTCTTTTGAGGTGAGGAATTCTAATAGCTAACTCAGAACAAAATGTTTTTAAATGCAAGAATATATTAATATGTAATGGGTGGATATATAAACCCAAAATAGTTTAGGAAATTCATAAATATTGTTGGAAATATAATGTAAACAATATAATGTTATTCCATGCAATTTTTGGAACTAGTCATTTATTGAATCAACCAAACAATTAAATCTCTTTGTGCAATGAATAATATGGGCATGGTCTCTCTAGAATTTGTGTACTAGATCATATGTAAACTATTTAAAGTTTACCTAATGGATTGTTCCCAAATCAAATAAAAAATAAAATAATGTATTAGTATTAAATGGTATAATTGGACTTTGTTTTGTCTATTCAGTTTGTTAAGGGGGTTTGGACTTTGGGATGTGACACTTCCACCCATCTTCTATTTTTTAATATGTTTAATAAATTATTTTTATACAAATAATATATGGCACTTATTTATTACACATATACAA
Source organism: Sequoia sempervirens (assembly GCA_007258455.2). Lineage (NCBI taxonomy): Eukaryota > Viridiplantae > Streptophyta > Pinopsida > Cupressales > Cupressaceae > Sequoia > Sequoia sempervirens. The sequence goes on from VDFB02058242.1 coordinate 493,456,931, forward strand.
AACAATAATGAAAAACAAAACAAAACATTATTCACACTAAAAATAAATAACATCCCAAAATTGAATCATTATTATATGAAAAATGTAACATTGTTTACTTACAATATTATAGTAGGAATGGCAGCCAAGTCTTCGAGCAATATTAAACCAGAAGTGAAAGATATTTTAAAAGAAAATAACCAGCAATTAAAAATTACTGTCTTATTATAATAAAGATAAAATAAATTACAATTATTTTTAATTCATTGGTGAAGTTTATCAGTTTGCAAAGAGTTCTCAAAGCATCGGATCAGATCTTATTCAATGCAAAAGCTTAACTCTCTAAAACCATAATATCAAGATTATTGTTGAGTGTTTCTGGCTTAGATTGTGTTTGTATTTTTTGAGTTGGATCACGCTTCATGATCCATCATCAAGATAGAAAGCATAAGGAGTAAATTTTTTTACTCCTTATGCTCTCTATCCTGATGATGGGTCACAAATGTGATCCGAAATGTCGATGCAAAAAATACAAACACAATCTAAGCCAGAAACACTCAGCAATATTCTTCATGGATTGTGGAAATCTGTTATCACTAATATCAAGATTATCTCAAAATGGTTCGGATACCCTTCAATCCTTAATACTAAACCAAAAAAACTACAAGATTAATCACAAAATACAAATAAGATATCAAAGATTTCTTCGCCACATACCTTCTTATCTATAAAATCTGCCCAAAATCGAGCCATAGCTCGGTCATATGGATCAGCTGGTAAGAAAGCAGGGCCATTGCTCCATACCTCATCAATATACTGCAATATAATGGCAGACTCAGCCACAGATCTGCCATTGTGAATCAAAACAGGTACTTGCTTATGCACAGGATTCATTTCCAGCAAGAGGGGGCTCTTAGACCTCAAATCCTGTTCCACATACTCATATTTGATGCCCTTTTCTTGAAGGGCAATCAACACTCTGAGAGCATAGGGACTGGCCCAGAAGCCAAGAACCTTAACCTCATCTTCACCTGCCATCTTCACCTCTTTCTCCTTCAATCTTCACTCAAGTTTTCTTTGCAGGAGAACAACAAATCTGTGCTGTATTTGTAGTACCTTTGGGTTCTGTAAGTAGGTCAACGTGAAATGGAACAGGCCCTACAGACAAACGTTTAAGGGGAAGATGAGTAGGACCCACTGTAGTTAGATTAGTATATGTATTGCAAAAATTAAATTATGACGTAGTTGCTTGCGTCACCTCGACCTATTGGTCTGTTAAGAATTTATTCGGTGTCGGTGTTTTCCATCGTTTATTTAATAAATCTAAGGTTTTATTTCTTGCCGGAGGCTTATAATTTTATGTTTTATATTTCTATTAAATGGGGCAGTTATTTTATATTTATAAGATAGATTTTAATGATGTATTGCTGACGAAATAGATGTTATTGAAGTCGATTTAAAAAATATATAATTGAATTTTATAAAATATCACAAATTTAATAGTAGCAATTGCACCTTGGTGTGCAATGGGTACGTTGAAAAGGTGTGGAAGGTCAATTTGGAAAAAAATGTCTATATTTTGGGTACATTGTGCAGTACATGAGGTCAATTGATAGTTTCAAATCAATTATGCCTTCATTTACAAGGATCCAAAGGTCTCAATGGAGAAGTGATAGTTTCAAATCAATTATGCTTCCATTTACAAGGATCCAAACATGATTGATGAAAAAACCTTTGAATCAAGAGAATAATCAAGCTCCTTTACCAACAGGCTCATGTTATATTTACAATAGGGAGAGAGGGAGACAAAAAGAGAGGTGGTTATAGAAAGAGGGAGAGATAGAGGGAGGAAGAATGAGAGAGAGAAAGGAGTAAGGAGATAGAGACAGGGGATAGAGATAGAGGGATATGGAGAGGAGAAGAATGAAGATGGAGAAGGAGAAGGATATGAAGAGAAAGAGAGGAAGAGATAAAGCTAGAGAGAAGAGATGGATAGATAAAGATGGAAGAAGTTAATATATAGAGAGGAAAGCCGAGGGAGAGAATGAAAGAGGGACAGATAGAAAAATAAAGATAGATTTAGGAAGTGATAAATAGAGAGGGGGGAGGCAATAGATTTTTAAGTTGCATCAGTGACAAAAATGCATGTATCTACATGTTCCAATTCAGTATTTCCTATGAAGGATATTTTATAAAAAACACAATATTGAATTTGAAAACCAGTTAACTTTGATGGGAAGGATTGTATTCACTGCCCGAGTTTGCAAGATAGCTGGAACTCAATATAACTTAAAAAACTTGAAACTAATTAGGCATAAGATAACATATTGATATAACCTACCTTGTGTATAATTAGCATGGGCATCCGCCAGCAATTCACCATGGGAATTTTCACCACCAACAATTCACCACAGGAAAATTCACAGCCATGACAAATTCACCTCAAGGAAAATTCACCACTAGAATTCACCACCACAACAAATACAAACTTTTAATGCCATAAATTTTCATTAGTGGTGAATTTTCCTTGAGGTGAATTTGTCATGGCGATGAATTTTTCAGTGGTATGTATATATATATATATATATAGCTTTTGCATAATATATGTGAACTAATAACTTCTTTTGCTAGATAAAATAGATATTTTATCTGAATGCAATACTTCCGTGTTTGGTGTAGCAACAATCACTTTCTTCTATTTGCTTTGTGGTTGCTTACTCAAATCCTGCGTTATATTATACAATTCAGCCTTTGCATTTTCAAATTATAATTTGTACAATTCAAAGAAGACTTATAAGCAACTTCAGTAAAAACTCCTGCAGATTATTGAACGCAATTCTGGACAGAGTTGTTAAACGTAATAAATTTGTTTTTTTGAATAGTTCCTTGCATATATTATAACTGAGAGAACTAATTTGTTTTAGGTTATATACATAAGGCTTGTGGCAGCTGATAATGTTGTGAAGTTTTGAGTTGCTTGCTAATTGAGTAGTGTTGTTTTATTGGGCAAATATAATCTTTAAGATGAAGAGTTCTTTGAGAAAACTGTGTATCAATTTTTTCATCAAACTTTCAGATCACACTTGGTAAACCATCATCTGAAAAACAAATGATGATGGATCACAGAATGTGATCCAAAACATTGACGAAAGAATAGGCATACAGTTTTTCCAAAAAGTTATATGACTTGAACTCATAGACTGCAAAAATCTGATGTTTATTATAGATAGACTTCTTATTCTTATAATTTGTGTTAAATCATTAGTTAGAGACTTCTTATTCTTATAACCTTTGTTGAATGTTTCTGTTCCATGTCAGTGCGAAGTGCTTTTTATAGATAAACTGTTTCACTTACCCACCATCAGGATGCTATTTATTTTCAGATAGATACTAAGACTCACCTATCGCCATTGGAGTTCACAGCACCCAGCCTTGCCTAGGTATGGCTTGCATTAACATATCCTCTTTAACATGGAGTGTACCCAACAAGCTTCACCTTCAGTCATCATCGTGATAATCACTTCACCTCTCTACTAGACAATTGCCCATTGGACCATGGCTACGTAAAATTATAATAATGTCCTCAACATACATTTAAATAGTTAGATTTATTCATGATTCAGAAAGGCTGAAATGTCCTTATGACATTCAAATATAAAACATCTACAATATAAAATAGAATGCGATAATTTCCAATAACATCTAAAGAGTAAAGATAATTGCTAATTAACAATTATCGTTTTGAGCTTATTATAATCAAAAGCACAACTGATTATTTGTCTTACTTTTTATTATTCAAAGCAGGGAATTTCTACCTGCTTTTGTATGTCAGCAAATTACTAATTTCACAATGTGAAATTAGGTTACAATCATTGTTTTGTTCCCTGTCAATATACAATGGCTACTAACTACACTAATCTACTTTCACATCCCAATTACTTTAAACACAATACAAAAGGTTTGGCCTTTGAAAGAATGCAAGAATGCTCTGTATTTTCCCCATAAAAAACACTTTGATCTCTTTCCTTGCTCTTTGCTAACTGTGCAGGAATGCTCTGTGTTTTCCTGGCAATAGACTTTTTTCTCTTGATAGTTGACTTGGACTAAGATTGGTCAGCCGAATTGTATTACAATGCCTTTAATTAAGTTACCTCTTGACATATTAATTATCCTAGTGGAGTAATTGTTTCAATTAGACTTGTGTGTTGATGTTGATGCTTCTATACACCTAAGTATTATCTACCTTGTACTCAGATGCATTAATTGTTGTGGTATGAGCATTTCTAAAGATTGTGTCCTTTGTCTTCAAATATATATTTTTCATACATCACAAGCACACGATTTCAGCCCATGAATTGATTTGCATCCTCATCTTCTTTGTCTAGGTGCAAAGGTTGCACCAATTAGTACCAAAGGTTGAAAATAGTTGCACCTTATGCAGGGCATCTCCAAGACATATTTCCTCTTCTCCAAGAGACATGAACACAGATTGTATCCTAATCAAAGACAAAATTTTATCCTATAAGCATGTGGTCTTATAACAAGACAGTCATTGAAAAAGAACAGAAATCGTGCCTTCGTATTTTTCCATCCAGAGTCATAGTTTAGTCTTACATGTATGTAGTACTGAAGAGCAATAAATAGTGTTACCGTAAATTCTGTTCCAGAGGTAATCACATTTGAGTCACTAGCTTCTGACTTCTTTTCTGAGGCCAGAACTCTACCTACGGCCTCAAACTCTTTTCTCAAACTTTCTTCTTCTGCAGCCTTGCAAGCCCACTACATCAATTAGAAACACTGACTTTGTGATCAAAAGCTGGCTAGAGTTTCTCTTCAAAGGAGCTTCTGTCCTACAAACCAAGCCAATTCTCTAAAGCCTAGACAAACTTATTGCTTTGGCTGCATCTTTTGCAGCCTTAAAATGCCGTGAACATTGTTGATTCATCTTAGCCCTTGGCACAACACCATCTGCAGTTCACAAGGATGTTGCTTAATATTGATCAGATTTCAATATTCAAATGAAGAGAGACATGGGGAGGGAAGGAGGGGATTATAAAGAGATTTTGGAACATTGTATAGCTATAATATGAAGCTGAATAAAATCATAGAAGGATGAGACTTAATCAGCATATCAATTGATGTTAAAGATGCACTACATCAAGCAACAAAACAGAAGTTGTTTGAACTTCATATCCAATTATAATATAAACCAAAATATAAACAATGGTTCTCTCTCCTCAAATAGTCAATGCACAATGCTTAAGTAATTAACTCACTCACCAATTGCCACATACAAAAGCTTACTTGGCCTCACTATAAAAAAGATACGATCTATGTAATCAAATATGCTCTTGAAGACCTCAGTATATGCCATTAACACAGAAGAAATATGGAGAGTTAGAGATACAGTCAGGATACAAGTATTTCTCCTTGCACAAGTAATTCTCCCTGTGCAAGATACAACTGAAACTTTTTTTCTTGATATTTTGTATCAGCGCTCCCTTCCCTTCCACCTCCTCCTTGTTCTTGGTAGCAACTACAATTTTGACTGCTACTTTTTTCATCCTTTCCCAAAGTTAAAGAATATATAATGATACTCTTAGTTGTTTTGATTATAATACTCTTAGGTGTCAAGGGACTCCTGCTCTGTAGGCATTATTATGATCATCCATGAATTATCCTTTAGAAATAGCTCAAAAACAAAAGCATTCAATCTGCAAGCAGCAAGCAGAATGGACAAGCCACAATAGACGACCCAAGTTGTTGCTATGACCTCTAAACAACCCATCCATAGCCAAAATTAAAGATATTCAAGTCGTTTACTCACTTGTTCTTGGCAAGATCACTATAATATCTGAAAAAAAATCCTCCTTCCATGATGCTTTGATGGATGTCCATACCCTGTTCCAAAGCTCCTATTTTGGCGCTGGCAGGGAGGATACTGGCAAAGGTTGTGGAATTTGGCATTACACCTGCCAATTGCATTTGCTTGAAAGTTTCTAAAGCCTTTTCAACAAATCCATTTTGTACATATCCTACAATCATGGCATTCCATGAGATGACATCTTTTTCAGGTATTCTGTCAAACAGTTCATGTGCCTTGTTAATGCTTCCATTTTTGCATGCATGTCCATTAGTGCAGTTGCTACTACAATATCTGACAAAGTTCCTCTATCCTTTATACTTCGATGGATGTCCAAACTGTTCCAAAGCTCCCATTTTGGCATGGGCAGGCAGGATGCTAGCAAAGGTTGCGGAATTTGGCTTTAAACCTGACAATTGCATTTGCTTGGAAATTTCTAAAGCCATTTCAACATCAACAATTCCATTTTGTGCATATCCTGCAATCATTGCAGTCCACGAGACCACATCTCTTCGAGGCACCTTGTCAAATACTTCACGTGCCTTGTGTATGCTTCCACATTTTGCATACATGTCTACCAGGGCTGTTGCACCTAAAACATCTGACAAATTCCTCTATCCTCTATGCTTTGATGGATGTCCATACCCTGTTCCAAAGCATCCATTTTTGTACAGGCAGTGAGAATGGTAGCAAAGGTTGTGAGAGTCTGGATTTACACTACGTCTCCATAACTTAATGTAATACTACGTCTCAATAATTTAATGTAAGGAGTGATGAATGATTTAATGAAATTATTAAAAAACTGCAACTTCTGTCAATGGCGATTTTAAAGGTAAGTTATACCACAACCATTGCAATATACATGGGTTTAGCCGATATTTGTGCATAAATCTCACAGGGCGTTATAAGCACAATTCCATACAAAGCATATATTAATTCGTTGATTTCTAGAAGCGGTATACAAGGGATATAATACAGAGTATTCCAATCCTACTCTGTACGTCGCTAAAACCCGTATTCTTATGATTATAAAACGACATGCTTATGGCAGAAACAATAATGATATAATTGCATTAAAAAACACAGAAGAAGACATTATCAAATAAAAAAAAATCTCTGAAATATGCATAACAGGAGACTCTTGATGTAGCACAGGCTTTAGTCCACCCTGAACCATATGCAACTTGACCCCTACTGAAAATACCCCACCATAGCAAGCCCTCACACTACCAGCGCCATTATCTTCTCTAGAATGTGGGGGAAGGAAAACGCAAAACGCACACAGAACAGAAAGCTACTTAGTGATACCCTGTGGCTATGAATATACGGTGACCTCCTCTAGTTAATACATTATACGTAAAGGTTGCGATGTATTGTATCGTTTTGCATGCCTCTCCAGAACTTATGTAACCGCCGATTCTTTCCGTAAATAGGCGAATATGTAACGGCTCTTGATGGGCCCTCATCATCAGTTGGTTTTTTCTATCTTATGTTCGTGTGTTTCTTATTTTGGGTGGCAACTGTCAGCCTGGGCAGCTTTCTTTCTTTCTTTCTTCTTTCTTTCTTCTTTTTTTTTTTTTTGGCTTGTCTCCTCCTTTTTATGAAGCGTTCTTTTTTTGGGGTTCTTTCGTTTTTGTGGTGGGATTGGCTATAGTGGTTTTGGTGAAGGTTGTTCATTGGCTGTGTAAAACTAGCACTTGCATCAATGAGGTTCAATGCTTACTTTGATAGGCTGATTGGCAGATTTAATGGGAGTCAAAAGGGTTGGGGGCATTCAAAATGGTGTGTATGAAAGCGCGTGAATGAGCAGCGGATACAAGTGTCTCATGCATTCAAAATGGACGTGACAACCGCAAAAATTTTGTGGGGTTCCCGTCGGCGTCAAACTAGAGGAGATCTCGGTGGGGTTCCCCCACATAATAGCCTATCGGCTAATAAACTGAGTGATATTTTTGGTTTGGAATTCAAAGGAAAAGCTCAATATTATTACCTTTGAAGATTTTATGGGTTTTGTTTTTGTTTTCTTTGTAAGGATAATTTTATTGTTGTTGTGAATTTAAACCTTCAGCTTCAAGGTTTTGTTATGGAGTTTGTTGCAGAGGTTGAATAGAGATATTTGGAGTTCACTTGCAGATAGTGAGGTTTAATCTGTATTAGTTTTGGAATTAGAGCAAATCGCGATGGCCCAGAGGGGTATCCATGTGAATTGGGGAAGAAGGGGCAAAAGGAATGTAGGCCCTCAAAGAAACAAGTTGGTGAAGTGTTTGGAAGACTAGAGGCCTGCAATGTCCCCGTTTTAGCCTTACCTTCTTTTGTGTCTGATAGCCTATTTCTGGAAGCCCATAGGCCAATTAGAAATTGAAATTAGGGTTTCCACTTTTGAAGGAGGTTTTGAGGTCTTGTGTATGAGAGTTCCTAATGCATGTCTGGTGGAGCTTTCTGGGTTTTTGGAGAGCTTCATGATGAGGTAACATGCATGACAGGATATTGACTTGCATTCTCAGCTGCTTTTGGAGGCTTGCATGTTGGAATTTTTCAGTTTGAATTTTGGATTCCTCTGGGTTTTCAAAGAGCTCCGCTATGGTGTGACATGCAACTAAATCAAAGAACTTTCCTCAGACTTACTATTTTTAGTAAGTTGAGACGGCTGCTCAAAATGTGGAGAAAATGAGTTTGAAACAACTTACTATTTTTAGCAGTATGCTATTTTTAGTAATTGTTATTTTTGGCAGTGTTATTTTTAGCAACAGTTCAGTGCAATGGCTATTTCTAGCAGGTTAGCTTGAGTAGTTGGTCATCCCAACATTCTTGGAGTTATTTTTGGTAGGTCAATTTATTTGGTTTGGTCTCCAGCATTTGAGGTGATTATTTTGGCAAGTTTGATATTTGATGAGAATATTATTTTAAGTGAAATTATCTCCTAGGCTAAAAGGGACTTATAAAGGGAATATTTAAGTTGCAAGTAATATTTTAATGAAGTGGAATTTTTGGCTAAAGTAAAAGGGACACTTAGCTTGGAGAAAATATTTGCAAGTTATAAAGTAATTTCACTTTAATATTTGGAAGTCTACTTTATGAGATATTTTGCATTTTAATAAACTATAATCTCCCTCTTATATTTGGACGACTTGGAGAAGAGGGAATCAATGAAATGCAAATGAAGATTGAAAGGTGAATTTGGATTTGAATGTGAATTTCAATTGGGAGCCCTAATTGAGGAGGAAAGTTAAAAATAAGAGACTTGGTCTTCATTTAGAATATCTCTTGTCTATTGTATTGTTATGTTGTCGGAATGGTGAGTGAGTTGTTTCGAGGAATGCATACCTCCTAGCTTGGGCTTAGTTTCTTGCTTGAAAGATAGCAACTAGCTAAGATAATGGTTGTTCTTGACTCTTGAGAACAAATTGAGCACATTGTTATAGAGTTTCTTGTAGTTATGTTAGTTTTTGAGTTGTTGATCCAGTCATAGCTGAAAGTAGTTTTTATTCATAATTCTTAGAATAAATTTTATATTCTTCTGGGTGATTTTCATTTGTCATTGTCATCCTTGGGTGCCCCCTTTTGGAGAGTTTCAGAGTTTATTATGTAGATTTGGATTTTATCTTGAAGAAGTCACCCCTCTTGAGGATGTACCACTTCTTTCCTGGAAAATGTTTAGATAATTCATTAAGTAGTTGTAGTTATTTCTTGGTCATAACTTGGTCACCATCTTCATATGAGTTCATTGCACTTGGTCTCATGTCATTTGGAGTAGTTTTGAGGGAGTTATGAGCATTTTAGTGAGTCATATAATTGTTGATCTGCATTTTCTAGTTGTTGGTCTATCATATCAAATTGTAAAATTTTGTCATTTGAGAGGGGATTTGGGTTGGAAAGTCATTTTGGAGATTGGAGAATCATATTTGACATTTGCAGCATTAAAACTCTTCTAATACAGCGTTATTTGCAGGAAAGATATTCATTGTAAAAGGTTGATGGGCCCTCATCATCAGTTGGTTTTTTCTATTTTATGTTCTTGTGTTTCTTATTTTGGGAGTCTGAGCAGCTTTTCTTTTTTTTTTTTGGCTTGTCTCCTCCTTTTTATGGAGCGTTCCTTTTTGGGGGTTCTTTAGTTTTTGTGGTGGGATTGGCTATAGTGGTTTTGGTGAAGGTTGTTCATCGGCTGTGTAAAACTAGCACTTGCATCAATGAGGTGCAATGCTTACGTCGATAGGCTGATTGGCAGATTTAATGGGAGTTAAAAGGGTTGGGGGCATTCAAATTGTGTGTATGAAAGCGCGTGAATGAGCAACGGATACAAGTGTCTCATGCATTCAAAATGGACGTGACAACCGCAAAAATTTTGTGGGGTTCCCGCCGGCGTCAAAATGGAGGAGATTCTGGTGGGGTTCCCCCACGTAATAGCCTATTGGCTAATAAACTGAGTGATATTTTTCGTTTGGAATTCAAAGGAAAAGCTCAAAATTATTACCTTTGAAGATTTTATGGGTTCTATTTTTGTTTTCTTTATAAGGATAATTTTATTGTTGTTGTGAATTTAAACCTTCAGCTTCAGAGTTTTGTTATGGAATTTGTTGCAGAGGTTGAATAGAGATATTTGGAGTTCACTTGCAGATAGTGAGGTTTAATCTGCATTCGTTTTGGTATCAGAGCAAACCGCGATGACCGAGAGGGGTATCCACGTGAATTGGGGAAGAAGGGGCAGAAGGAATGTAGGCCCTCGAAGAAACATTGGTGAAGTGTTTGGAAGGCTAGAGGCATGTAATGTCCCTATTTTAGCCATACGCTCTTCTGTGTCTGATAGCTTATTTTTGGAAGCCTGTAGGCCAATCAGAAATTGAAATTAGGGTTTCCACTTTTGGAGGAGGTTTTGAGGTCTTGCATGTGAGAGTTCCTAATGTATGTCTGGTGGAGCTTTCTGGGTTTTTGGAGAGCTTCATGATGAGGTAACATGCATGACAAGATATTGACTTGCATTCTTGGCTGCTTTTGGAGGCTTGCATGTTGGAATCTTTCAGTTTGGATTTCGGATTCCTCTGGGTTTTCAAAGAGCTTCACAATGGTGTGACATGCAACTGAATCAGAGAACTTTTCCCAGACTTACTATTTTTAGTAAGTTGAGACGGCTGCTCAAAATGTGGAGAAAATGAGTTTGGAACAACTTACTATTTTTAGCAGTGTGCTATTTTTAGTAATTACTATTTTTTGTAGTGTTTATTTTAACAACAGTTCAGTGTAATGGCTATTTCTGGCAAGTTAGCTTGAGTAGTTGACCGTCCCAACATTCTTGGAGTTATTTTTGGCAAGTCAATTTATTTGGTTTGGTCTCCAGCATTTGAGGTGATTATTTTGGCAAGTTTGATATTTGATGAGAATATTATTTCAAGTGAAATTATCTCCTAGGCTAAAAGCGATTTATAAAGGGAATATTTAAGTTGCAAGTAATATTTTAATGAAGTGGAATTTTCGGCTAAAGTAAAAGGGACGCTTAGCTTGGAGAAAATATTTGCAAGTTATAAAGTCATTTCACTTTAATATTTGGATGTCTACTTTATGAGGTATTTTGCATTTTAATAAACTATAATCTCCCTCTTATATTTGGACGACTTGGAGAAGAGGGAATAAATGAAATGCAAATGAAGATTGAAAGGTGAATTTGGATTTGAATGTGAATTTCAATTGGGAGCCCTAATTGAGGAGGAAAGTTATAAATAAGAGACTTGGCCTTCATTTGGAGTATCTCTTGTCTACTGTATTGTTATGCTATCGGAATGGTGAGTGAGTTGCTTTCGAGGAATGCATACCTCCTAGCTTGGGATTAGTTTCTTGCTTGAAAGATAGAAACTAGCTAAGATAATGGTTGTTCTTGACTCTTGAGAATAGATTGAGAACATTGTTATAGAGTTTCTTGTAGTTATGTTAGTTTTTGAGTTGTTGGTCCAGCCATAGCTTAAAGTAGTTTTTATTCATAAGTCTTAGAATAAATTTTATATTGTTCTGGGTGGTTTGCATTTGTCATTTTCATCCTTGGGCACCCCCTTTTGGAGAGTTTCAGATTTTATTATGTAGATTTGTATTTTATCTTGAAGAAGTCGCCCCTCTTGAGGATGTACCACTTCTTTCTTGGAAAATTTTTAGATAATTCATTAAGTAGTTGTTGTAGTTATTTCTTGGTCATAACTTGGTCACCATCTTCCTATGAGTTCATTACACTTGGTCTCATGTCATTTGGAGTAGTTTTGAGGGAGTTATGAGCATTTTAGTGAGTCATATAGTTGTTGGTCTGCATTTTCTAGTTGTTGGTCTATCATATCAGATTGTAAAAGTTTGTCATTTGAGAGGGGATTTGGGTTGGAAAGTCAATTTGGAGATTGGAGAATCATATTTGACATTTGTAGCATTGAAACTCTTCTAATACAGCGTTATTTGCAGGAAAGATATTCATTGTAAGGTTGTTACAGTAGTACTGCTCAGCCATTTCCATTTCTTGCACTCTTATATTTCCCACATTTGTGAAAGAGACTGGTCTTTGCTTAGTCTATTGTAATCCTCGCATTTGTGGAAGAGACTGGCCTTGTTCAGTCTTTCTTTTTGTACTAGTCGCTGAATAAGTGGAAGGGATCGGCAAGTCGCCCATTTAATTTTTTGTATTGCATTGTAATCATTATATTGTTGATCGGCTGAGCCGTCAATAAATTCATAAGTCCCCCAATGCCATATGCTATCACCTCACCCACATCAAGTCTTGGTGCACATTCTTGGGTTGGGTTACTTTCAACATTGTTCTTCATTTCAAGTAATAATTGACGATCCTCGGCACCATATGATAACACCATTCTCATCCTAAGTTTGAGTGTGCATTCTTGGCATAGAGTTACTTTTCAGTAGTGTTTGGTTTTGGGCTAACCTTAACAGGTGCTTGTTGTACTGGATTGTCTATCAAAATATCAAAAAAAAATTGGTTGGCTCATTACAAGGCCCTTGAGACTAGATTAAAATTGGACAAGTCCGAAGAGGAACCAAAAAACTTAGCAAATGTTGCTATGGTTTTAGACCCTATGGAGAGGCTTACTAAAGCACTGACTAAACAAAGTTCCAGAGTAAAGGTGGATATTTCAGATTTTAAAGGTGAGCTCAACCCAAATGCTTTTCTAGATTGGGTCCAAGAATTGGAGAAGTATTTTGAAATGGAAGATATTGATGAGGATGATCCAAAAAGAGTGAAAATAGTCGCATCCAAGTTGAAGTCCCATGCAGCCCTATGGTGGGAGAACGTACAGATTTCGAGAAGAAAAGAAGGAAAAAATAAGATTAGGCTTTGGCCTAAGATGTTGAAACATTTGAGAGATTGGTTTTTTCCCTCTGATTACTAGTAGAAATTGTTTAAAGAATTTTGAAATCTAAAACAAATGGATCAATCAGTATAGGCTTATACTGAACAGTTCATGAGGCTTCAAATTCAAACGGATATACAAGAAAGTGAAGGGAAAACAACAACTCAATATGTGAATGGATTAAATTTTCAACCTCAAGATGAGCTTGCAATGGTGAAAATTCCTATTGTCGATGAGGCTTATCAATATGCCTTAAAGGTAGAGGAGAAACTAAACCGGAAAAACCAAATAGCGAGTAAAAGGGGTGATAGAAAATAAAATAGAGAGAAAGATGTTTCTTTCGAAATTACAATAAGTGAAGAGTCAAAAGAAGGAAAGAACATGAAGACTGACTTCAAAGGAAAGGGAGGCTTTAGAGGTAGAGGATGAGGACAACTACCTCCTACAGAGTGGAATCCCATGAAGTGTTTTATGTGATGAAGCCCATAAGGCTATAGACTGCCCTCTAAACCCCAAAAGGGTAATGGTGGCCCAAGAAGAAGAAAAACCTTGGTTAGAAGAAGCTGAAGCTGAATCCTAATGTTGATTGGAAGAGGAAAAGTGTCTTTCGAACAAAATGCAAATGTAAGGACAAAGTATGTAAGGTGATCATAGATGGTGGATCTACTGATAATCTGGTGAATACAAAAATGGTTAACAAATTACAACTTGCTTGTGTTCCAAAATCTAATTCCTATAATATTTCTTGGTTTAAAAAGGATCATAGTGTGTTTGTAGATAAATCTTGTCTCGTAGCATTCAAAATTGGTCCTTATGAGGATGAAGTTCTCTGCAATGTACTGTCGATGGATGCATGCCATTTACTGTTGGGTAGACCTTGGTAGTATGATCAAAATGTGACCCATCGAGGTAGAGACAATACTTATGAGGTTCAACAAGAAGGAAGGAAAACAATTTTAAAACCATGGAAAGAGGAAGGAGCATCTAAAGTGGTGGCTTTGTCTCTTCTAGTGGAAGCAAAGTTCGAGCTTGAAGAAAAAAACAAAGTTCTAGCTGAGCCAAGACAAGAGTTGGAGGAAAATTTAGGAGAAAGGGAGGTATATGATTTGAAGAATGAGATGCAATCAAAAATTGATGTAGAGCTACAACAAGATTACATGTGCACCTCGAGAAATAGGTGTTGAATCTTCAATTGACTGTGACCTTCTTTCCCAAGGAGATAGTGAGTTGTTGGAGTATAAGAACAATCATCAAAGATCTTCCAAGAATGTGATCCAGAATTCATTCCAAAGTAACTTCCTTACCCAGTCAAAGAGGAGTGATGTGAAGTGTGATTGGAGCAAGGAAAAAAATTTCAAGTCTACTAGTGATTGCAGTAGTGATTATTTTATTGGTTTTTCTTTGGAGGCTTTTCCTAGATTTATCTATCCAACTGAATGGTGGAATCAACATTGGACTCTTGTCCCTAGAAAAACATGGGTTAGAACCTTGGATGATAGCTCATATTATGCCAAGGAATCCAAACAAAATACTTCAAAGATCAGTCTATTTGCGACAATGCAGATTGACTCTTTTGAACCAGGACGTTCAGACCTTTTTAAAGGCAGGGAAGATGATGTAACCACCGATACTTTCCCTAAATAGGCAGATATGTAACAGTTGTTGATGAGACCTCATCATCAGTTTATTTTTTCTATTTTTTGTTCGATTGTTTCTTATTTTGGGTGGCAACTATCAGTCTGGGCAGTTTTTTTTTTTGGCTTGTCGCCTCCTTTTTATGGAGCATTCATTTTTGGGAGTTCTTTAGTTTTTGTGGTGGGATTGGTTGTAGTGGTTTTGGTTAAGGTTGTTCATCGGCTATGTTAAATAAATTGGGTGATATATTTGGTTTGGAATTCAAAGGAAAAACTCAATATTATTACCTTTGAAGATCCTATGGGTTATGTTTTTGTTTTCTTTGCAAGCATAATTTTACTGTTGTGAATTTAAACCTTCAGCTACAGGGTTTTGTTATGGAGTTTGTTGCAGAGGATGAACAAAGATATTTAGAGTTCACTTGCAGATACTAAGGTTTAATCTGCATCAAGAACCCTATGCCATTGATCCCTCAAGTCAACTCATTTTTCTCATAGATTTGTCTAAGTTTATTTCATTTCATTATTTGGCACTTATTAATAATTGTTTAATTCAGCCACATGAAATTAGAATTTGTAGTGCATCCATGTACAAACACATACTCTCTAACATATTGGCATACATATAGTTTTCTATCGAGGTAATCTTTAAATCTCCTTTAGGTGCAAGTGCTAGTATTATTTTATCTTTATAAGAGAGATTTTAATGAAATAGATGTTATTGAATTTGATTTAAAAATATTTAAAATTGAATTTTGTAAAATATCATAAATTTAATATATTCTTTTTTTAAAAATCATGAATTCTTATCAATTAAAAATTAAGATTTTCATATTGTAAAAAAATTAATTCAAAAATTAACAATTGAATTTTGATAAAACATGATATAATTTTATACATTGTAAAAATATCACAAAATTTATATATTGTTTCTAATTTTTTTTATCATTTCTTGTTAATCAAAACTTAAGATTTTCATATTGTAGAAACTACCATCTTTCAACAATCTTTGAACAATTCCTTTCCAAAATTACAATTTATGATCTTCTAGATATTCTTAGTTTCATTGTAGATAAGCATGATTTTCTTTTTGTTAAGGTTTGTTTCTTCCCTCTTCATAAGATAGTTAAAACCAAGGCAAACCCAAACCTTGAGCAAGGGGAGAGTAATTGTGAAAACTTAGCTAAAGGATATAGAAATTTATGAGCTTGTGGATTCTAAGTAGAATTTCTAGATATTTGAATTTTACCTATTTCTTTATGCATCAACCCCCCTAAATTACATTTGGAAAGCATGGTAAATAGTCTCACAAAAGCTATCATGGTATGATAAGTCTTTTAGTCATGGGATCAGTTTTGCTTCTTCATCAATTTGGTGGAATCACGTGATTCATGTTAATAGTTTGCCTCTTGCCATGATTCCTAGACTAAAAGCTAAACGTTTATACAAAAGAGGTATCCAGGTGTTTAGCAACTTATGGAATCCTACCAGCTTCACATGGAAATCCTAGCAACAACTTAGAATCTGCTTTAATTTAAATGCTAAAGATAAATCCACAGTGTTGGAAATCCAAAATATGGTGCCCCCTAACCTCGTCATCCTCATGTCCACTAGCTATCATGCAAGCTTTTTCAAATACTAGAGGTGGCCAAATGGTAGCTGCATCAGAACTTTTCCTCTTAAGGCCATTTATAAACAGCTTATCCCTACAATGTCCCTATAAAGTAGGCATATCTCCATTTGGCACTGTCACCTCAACAAACCAAAGTGGAACATGCTCAGCCTGCAAATTTGGCAATCAAATGCTAATGCACAATCCCAATTCATCGCTTTGAAGCTTATTCATGCCAAACTTTCGGTTGGAACCCACCTCAAATTTCTTTGTCCACCTCCCTCATGTCCATTTTTTGGCATGATTGAAACTTTTAAACATTGTTTTTGGTTTTGTCCTCAAAATAAAAAGCTATGGACTTCCCTCTTTGCTTCCTTTCTAGTGATGTTTCCTTTCCCATGGTCATGGAAATCAACTCTTCTCGAGCTCTCTTCCAAGCACAATTTGTTAACCAGCTCAAGTTGACTTATCATAATAAAAAACATATATGGAGATTTTGATGCCGAGCTGTCTTGGCTCGTGCCTTGTATCCCCTTGAGATCATTTTTATTTTCATTTACTCCAACTTGCATACCCTTGTTATGAGCATAAACACTTTCTTGAGAAACAAGGACAATACTTCTACCGACCTCTTACTCCCAGGAAAGAGTCTCTTGACCCAAATCTAAGAAAAAACTAAGCCTATCTTTCCTAGTGCAATAGGTGTATACAGTCAAAGTTGGATTTATGTGATCAATA
>VDFB02058242.1:493474190-493582665 GCA_007258455.2 Sequoia sempervirens
TGAATTGAACTGATATTGAAATGAACTAAACTAAACTCCATGCATGTAAACATCAATCCCTAACTTCTAGGATCTTTACATGCATTACGAAAGTGTTATGTTTCTCCAAAAAACTAACTTAAGGTGAGTTCCACCTTCCATGTGGGTGCCCCATGTGCTCCTATTTTGTAGGAGCTCTTCTTGGGCGTCCCCACATGTTCCTATCATTTAGAATTAATTACAAAAGTCAATTTACATGTTCATTTCATTCAAATTTAATCTCTTTTTAATCCTAGTGTTGGGAAACACTTCCAAGGACTTAGGAGATACATGAAATATGTTTAGTATTGCAATTAAATGGAATCCTATTCCCAAAATTCTCCCACTTGACATTATAAATTTCAATTATTCTAAATAAGGAATCATTATTATACATCAAGTACAGGAGTCAAGGCCAATGGCCTTCCTACACCAACTAATCAATCCATCCAACTTCAAATGCAATTTGCATAATCATGAAGCTCCAAGCAAATGATTAATACTCAAAACCAAGAGAACTTATCTGTAGGAACTGGTTTTGTGAGATAATCTACAACATTGATTAAAGTTTCAACTTTCTCAATTAATACCTTCCCACTCTCAACCATTTCTCACACAAATTGATATTGAACATCAACATGTTTAGTATGAGCATGATACATAGGATTTTTGGCTAAAAAAATAGCTCTCTGACTATCATATTCAAGTTTAACTTACTTAATTAAAACCAATACCTTTCCAAAGTCTCTATAACCAAACTACCTCTTTGGAGGCATGTGAAACCACCGAGTGTGTTGAACTCATGTCCAACCAAGTTGTAGGCTTCTCGGCATTTACTATTGAAAAAGATTTTCTTACAAGTAACCATTCCAACATATATCTCTTACCATAAGAGAAATCAAGCCTCACCTATTTCTCCAACATAGCACTATCATGAAGTAATCAAGCAAAGGATTAATGCACCCAATACATAAGAGAACTTCACAAGATCAATGCCAAAGCTCCAATCATTAATCAAGAACATAAACATGACAACATGATCTAACCATCTCCTCCAAGGAGATCACATGTATCATAACATACATAAAAATCCTAGTCTCAAGAGAAAAAGTACCATGCCAAACTCTAAACGTGTATCAAGAGTAAACCATGACATAATAGCAACCACTCTAAACCAAGAAAAAATGTATCCCCAATCACATGAAGATAACCTTACCAATGATGCATCCATGTCACTGCCAACAACTCCCACTGAACTGTGGTACGAGCTACAAATAGTATCATGACTACCATCCTCTTCATGAAGATCACTCTTTAATATCAAGCAAAGAGTCATCACTAACATTTTTACATGAAATGATCAATGCATGGTTACCATCATCCGAGGATTCCTCTGTAGAAGAATCAAAACTCTTTTTCTTTTTCTTGCAATCCTTCTTACATTACGTCCCAGCTCCCACAGTTCCAACACTTTACCTTACTTTGTCCTTCGGACTTACCCTTCCCTTCTTTGTCGCCCTTAGGTTCCTTTTTCTCAGTCCTACCTTTTACAAACTAGGCATCTTGGATTTCTCTTTTAGACTTCCTCCTCATCTCTCTCTAATAGGAGGTGAACATATTGTCCACCCTCGTGATCTACACCACTACCACTGATAGCAACAATTAGACTTTCCCAAGATTCTAGTAAAGAACAAAGTAACAAAATGCATTTATCTTCATCTTCTAGCTTTACATCTATAGATGCTAACTGACTTAGAATCAAATTAAAAGAATTCAAATGATTTTTAATAGAATCACCATCTTTCATCTATAAAGAATACAACTTCCTTTTCAGATACAACTTATTAGTAAGAATTTTGATTTGAAAGATATCACATATTCTCTTCCACAACTTATATGCAGTAGTTTCTTCTGAAACATTCAAAAGAACAAATTCAACAAGACATAATCTTATGGTCCCTCTTGCCTTATTATAAAGCTTAGCCCAATCCTCATTTGACATCATTGTAGGTGACTTTGTCTCATTATCAACAGCTAACCACAAATCTCTCTCTTCAAGGAGATCCTCCATTTTTAGTTTCCACATATCATAATTAGATCCATTGAATCTTTCAATACCTAAACGAGAATTAAAACTCATTGTAACAAACTTATTTTCTAAAATCAGCAATAACATAATAGTAAAAGCTCCCACTACAGCCAAAAAACCTTCAAACTTTTAAGAGAAAGGCATACCAAACTCTACCCCAACCGTTAGCTCTGATACCAAATGTTGAAAATGGAGGTAATTATGTAGCTTTAAAACTTGTAAAACTATTATACTATGGATCTAATTAAGTGTTCTCTCTTACATTTTCTTTGTGGATGATTATCTATTTAGATTCATTTTTCCATTTGTAGAAGTAGACAGAAGATTGTAGAAGAATAAGACCAGAAGATAGAAGTGACACAAAATATACCGTGGAGAAACCCTTTCAGGAAAAAAATCCACCACTAGAATCAATAGTGCTTGTATTATTTAACCTTAGAACAAGATTACAATAATTCTTTATCAATCCTTGCTTGAGATGCTTCTTTTGCCATCAACAATTCTTCTTCATAACCTGTAATAAAATCTGATAAAACTCTCTTCAACTTGTTGCAATAAATAGACAATAATGAGCCTTGAAAACTCCAAAAAAATTACATTTACAAAGCGAAAAGCTTATCTCACAAAACCTATGCCTATTCTTTACAAGTAGAGTTCTCCCGTGAAAAACAATGTCAAACCAAGTCCTTCATCAATTTGGGCGTCCCAAATTGAATTCATAACTCAAAGTTGATTACAAAGATATCTTGTAAGCTCCTCCTCAAAGTTGGCATCCAAGAATGGACCCACTTAACTCAGCCTTATAAAATATAATATCATGCAAAAGTGTTAACTCCAAGAGGCCAACTTGGGCGCCCAAGGTGGGTCCAAGTCAATCTTTGTTAACTGAAACATATCTCTCCATCAATTCATGCAAACAGGATGCATGATTGATCATCCCCACTTAACTAAATGTATCACCTGTTATCTGTCATGCAACTCAAGTCATTAGTCATGCATTCCAAGTCAACTGAAGTCGACTAGCATTCAACTGAAACTAACTACATGCAACTGGAGATAACTGAACCATAACTCAACTCAACTCAACTCAACTCAACTGATACTGAAATAAACTCCATGTGTGTAAACATCAATCCCTAACTTCTAGGATCTTTACATGCATTATTGAAGTGTTATCTTTCTCCAAATAGTTAACTTAACTTAAGGTGAGTTCCACCTTCCATGTGGGTGCCCCATGTGCTCTTATTTTGTAGGAGCTCTTCTTTGGCATCCCCACATGTTCCTATCATTTATAATTAATTACAAATTTCAATTTACATATTCATTTCATTTGAATTTAATCTCTTTCTAATCATAGTGTTGGGGAACACTTTCCAAGGACTTAGGAGATACATGAAATATGTTTAGGATTGCAATTAAATGGCATCCTATTCCTTAAAAAATTTTGGTTTTTGGTCTTGTAAGGGTTGATTTCATGTTATAAGGTCTTCTTAGGCCATTTTGGGTCAATTTGAGTCATTATTGAGTTTCTAGGTGCAAGGTTATGCAAAAGTGTCAATGTTGTCAAAGTTGCTCAAAAGTTGTCAAGCATCTTTTGCAATTTTTTTGCAAAAAAGTGTAATTGGGTGATTTGTTAAGAAAATTAACCAAATATGGTTGGGGACAGTTAGAATATGGTTGTAAACATTGAAATAAGCCTTGTAAACTTGAAGAGGGGGGTTGGAATGAGATTTTTGTGAATGAAAGCTCTCTTTGCATGTTATCTTTCTGAGTTTTCCCTACATGTTTGAACTTTTTTCATGTTGTATGGTTAAGTTGTGCACTATATAGATGTAATAATGATTGTATACTGTAGAGGAGTGTCTTAGCTTTCTTTTTTATTTTTTGGGAAAAATCCATAATTTTTTGGGTGAGATATCAATAAACTAGTGGAAGTTGTTCTAAACCCTGCCCAGGGTTTCAAAGAGCATTCAAAATGCAATCCCTCACATTCCACCATGATCAAATCAAGCCATCTTGTACAAAAGCCTATCCTGGTGTATTCTAAGATTCTCCAAGAGTTGAAGTTTGGAAATTGCATGTGTGAGGAGAAATATTCTGACAGTCGTTACATTCTGCCTTGTTCACAGTCAACAAACCCTCTATGGTCAGGGTGTGTGCAAGAAGTTGAGTCCACTTTTTGGCCAAAAAGTGGAAGATTTTTCCCTGATTTTCAGAATTTGTCACATTTGACCTTAAAATTTGAAGCACTTAGAGATGGAATCTTAAAAAAATTCACTAATCATAAAATGTATACCTACTCAGAGTCTAGTTTCCAAATATATAATTTATTTAAATACCCAGATGGTACAAATTGAGTTTCAATATGCGTTTCTAAAAACCACTGTTTAAAAGTCACTTTTTTTTACCATACCATGCACATGTACGACATCCATATTTTGACCTAAATTATCATATTTTTCTAAATTCTTTTGGGAAAAGATTTGTGACTCACTAAGCACATTTTTCGATATTTTTTTGTAATTTTTTATTGAATATATTTTTTTGTTAAATTTTTATTAGCCATATTTGTCATTTTGAAAAATCATGTACGACACTCATAAGATGATCTAAACTTATCTTTTTTTTATTTTTTTTAAATTGAAAAGAATTGTTTGAAGTATGTTTTGGTGTAATTCGTTTTACAAAAAAATATTTTAATAAAAAGTTATTAAAATACTAAAAAACCTTGACAATTCAAGTTTATGGACCAATTTCATTAGAAATTAATTGAAAAATAGAATAAATAATCAAATTGTAAAAAAAATTACATATTTGGAATCTACATTGTCTCATCTATAATGGGTTTTAATTTCGTTAAAAAATTTGGTAAAATAGGTCTTCAGACATATGTCCAAAGTCACTATTTTCCTGTGACATTAATATGACCTTCAAGTTGCAGGTCAAACCAACTCCAAAGCTTAGGTGCGGGTCCCCAACCCATTTCCCGGACCAAAAAAAAGCCAAAAATTCGACCAAAAATTCATATTTTAGAAAACGAGATCCCGTTTTAAATGGAAACTTTAAAAATACATTTTTTTTATGGTTCTACGAAATGAGACCCCATTTTGAAAATTCCTAAAGATGGAAAGTTTCCATTTTCGAAAAGTTTTCAAAATGGAATCTTGTTGTGAAAACTTGCCATTTTTGGAAATGTCCTTTTGAAAATTTTCCCAAAATGAAAAAAAATTTATAACAAGATCCCGCTTTTTTAAATTTAGGCTCGGGATCTTGAAGCTAAATGGGATCCTAAAGCTAAAAATTCATAAAAAAACAATTTTTTTATGGTTCTACAAAACAGGATCCCATTTTGAAAATTGCTAAAAATGGAAAGTTTCCAGTTTTGAAATTCTGAAAATGGAAACTTTCCATTTTTAACACTTTTCAAAACCCGTTTTGAAAACTTGCCATTTTGGAAATTTTCATTTAAAAAATTTCAAAATGAGATCCGCTTTTTAAATTTAGGCGCGAGATCTTGAAGCTAAACGAACTCCTGTTTTTATCCCACTTTTAAAAAATGGGATCCCATTTATTAAAAGTGGGATCCCATTTTTCCCTATTTTTGTAAGCCAATTTCATTTTTTTGCCTAAGGCAAAACTTCCCGTTCGTGGACTCATCTTCTTGCATTTACCCATGATTGAAAGCTAATGTTTTGGCATTGAAACATTGTATGGTGTTTTGAAGCACATAGAGAAAAAGAACATTGGTGCCTAAGTCTTTGGTGACCATAATAGCCATCTTATTTGTTGATTGAAACTTTCATTTGTTTGTGAGGACAAATGACTCACCCATCACCTGCTGCCACCCTAGAATTTGTTTTCATTCATTTTGAAGATCCCAAAACCTTGTGAAAGGTTTGCAAGGATACTTATATCATCACCACATACTATCCATGTGGTCACCATGTTGTTCCATGTCATTGGATGGCTTGTTGCTTTGAAGATCAAATGTCTACCCTTATTTGAAGGAGTTTGCCCTACCATGTTTATCATTGAACCTTGAGAAGACAATGAACACATTGTTGTGAAATATGGTATCAATATTTGAGTTTGTACCCCTGCTCTGCATCACAAACTATGCTTCCACATCAATACAACAATAATTACAAAGAAGAAATAAAATAACAAATAGTTCTTCTTGTTTATCTCTTACTTTATTTTTTTTCTTTTTTGTTAAGTTTTCCACATGTTAGAAACATAATTTTTTGTTTGTAGCCTGCAATTCTTCTATTAAAAAACATTAAAACTTTTTTATGCCTATTGAGAACAACCCCTATAAACTTAATCACTTCCATGTTGTATACCATGGAAAATGTGTGCATCATGTATGTTGAAACTTTGTTCCAAAATGAATGTGGTAATGGCCTTTTTGAGTGTTTTTATATTTTCATAAACAAATTTAGTGGACACATATTTATTCCTTATCATATGGGCTTTTAGATGTGTTATTTGGGCATGGCTTGAATTGTTTGACAACACTTTCTCAAATAAGAAAAATGCTTCAATATTGAATCGTGCAACTTGTAAATATTACTCATGGTAATTAGTAGTCATTAGTCTAGGTAGTGTATACATTGTCACTCAATAGATGTTATAGTTACTACTCTCTAACTAATTTATTTCTCTTTCAAATAAAATATCCCACTTTGAATTAAAGAACTCTCTATCACCTTACACTAATTTTTCATTTTGTTGTTGTATCATTTGTATAGCTAAAAATTTATTATTGATTTATCTTACACTTATTTTCTATGGATAGGTTGTAAATTAATCTTATGCTACAATAGTAATCAAGAATATAGTATCCTCATTGAACACATTCAAAATATTTTTACATGTACAAAATCACACATACTTTAATACCCAACATTTAAATGTCAAAAATAAAACCTAAAAATAAAATTATGATTGAAGACATAAGAAACTATGAAATTATTATTAAAAACATAATAAACAAAATGCAATGATATTATTTTCTCAAGAAGAATAATAATAGTACATACAAATTTGTTAAATGTAAGAGAAATAAAATTTGTGTATATAAAGATTATGGTGTTACTGCAAGAGACAATCCTCCCAATAAAACATAAACTAGACAACTACAATATGTAAAATTTCTCTCTCTTGCATATATACTACAATATGTATGGTTAATGTAATGAAAAATAACTAACACTAATGCATGCAAGATAGATACATTATTTTAATTAATTAACATGGCCACTTACAAAACATATTTACTCCAGACTTTAATTAATAAAATATAATATATATACAACAAATGAGGTTCTTGACACTTTTTTTATTACCAAATATTATGCAAATTCAATATTGAAAGTAAACATATATAATTACATAATTTTTTTGTGATCCTGAAAAATTGGAAGCACACTTCACCTAATACTACTTGTTCCTCAATCAAATTTATTTTATGTACATGTTACAATAAATCACATAACAACCTAATAAATCATTCTTTAACATAGAATAGATTTATATAACACTATTACTTAAACCTATTCAATATAAGCATCCTCACAAAAACTAATGTAGAACTTGATGCAACTCATTGCACTACATAATATTTTTTTGTAAAACAAAGTCTACTAAACTTCCCCCAAAAAAGCCTTTCTAAATTGAGTTGCCATTTGTAGCACCGTTTCTTGTTGTGGAAGCACTTTCTTCAAACTCTCTCTCTCCATACATTTATTCATCCAAGAAAAAATGTTTGGAAATTTATCCTTGGATATAATCTTAAAATCTCCAAGAATTTCAAATGCATGGAACCAACATATATTTGGGGCAAGTGCAATATCTACCATTCCAAAATTGTTTCCTCCAAAATAATGATTACCTTTCAGAGTTTCTTCCAATATTGTTAAACATTCTATATATTCTCTCTTTCCTTCTTCTTGCTCTTCTCCTTTACTCACAAATATGTTTCTTCCTATTGCATAAATCTAAAGAAAAAATAATTAGTAATAAAATACTAAAAAATTACATAAGTTTAAAAGAGTATCATAAACTAATAAAAATTATGAAATATTTTTTTTAGTTCAAGAGTGGTATAATTTTATATAGAATATAATATTATAACACATTCCATTTTCAATTATATTAGAAATGATGTAATTTTTCAATAAAAATAAAATAAAATGATTCCAACAATAATTTAGAGGCCACAACTTGTTTGTAAGGTCATGTGATTTATGTGCAAGGGTGAACATTTGCTAGATATAGTCATGCATAAAACTTCTATTTAAAAAATTATATTAACATACATAAAGAGTTTATACAAGATTTATTTTAAAGAATTTTTAAAAAATCTATATTTTAAAAATATAATTTTACACAAATAAATTTTAAATTAATAATATAGATAAAACAAAATAATTCTATATTATATTTCCTAAAAAATTTACATTGATTATTTTCTTATTTCTATATCATATAAAAAAATTAAAAATTAATATTAAATCTTAAATAAAAATATTACCTAAAAATAAACTATTTAAAAAAGTTAAATTTAGACTATGAATCTTATTTAAATAAAAATCATACAACACCACTAAAATTTGCATAACTAAATATTCCTACATATATATGAGTGAACCCAAAATACGATATATTTAATTTTTTTATAAAAATATTACTAATAAATAGTAATAATTGAAATATACATCAGTTGGTCATACAAAATATGTTAATATATAAATGTGTAGTGGATGGGTATATAAACTAAAATAGTTTATAAAATTCATTTATAGTGCAAATGATATAATGTTATCCTATGGGATTTTTAGAAGAATTGACTCTCTATTGAAGCAACCAAAAAATTAAATCTTTTTTTAAATTCATATTATGGGTATGGCCCTTAGGTCATATTTGACCATTAAAAACAATAATTAGAATATACAAAAGTTATGATATAATCAAAATTAAAAAAAAAAAATCTACTATAAAATTGATGTACTAGATTATATGTAAAATATTCAAAAGTTTATGTAGTAGAAGGAAATGGATATTCCCAATCCAAAAATAAAATAAAATAAAATATTAATGTTAAAGTGTGTAATTGGACTTTCTTTTGTCTTTTGGGATTTGGATTCACACTTTGAGATGTGACTTCTTTCACTTATTTTTTTATATATGTTTAATATACTATTGTAATACAAATATTATAAGACACTTTGAATATACACATATAAAATAAAATTATAATTATAAAAGAAAACAACTTAAAAATAAATATTAAATGTTCAATAAAATAATACTAAAAATATGAGAAAGCTTTTAGACACAACATAAATTTTATTTGAATACAAACCACACAATACAACTAAAAATTGCCCATTTAAATAATCCAATACATATGAACCTAAATGATGAGATATTTAATTTTGTAATAAAAATATTATCACTAATAAATAGTGTTAATTATTGCACAATATACATTAATTAGTCAAAATGAAACACTATGTACACACCAAGTTAAATGGTGAATATAGTTTCTCAAATCTATAATAGGACTTGCACCTTCACATATTATGGATTGGTCCTTTGCATGGAAGGGGAGACTGACCAAGAACAAAATGTTTTGAAATGCAAGAAATATGTTTTTGATAGTATAAGTTGCACACCCTTAACACGAGGAGCCCATAGGGCCGAAGCTCAATCAAAAAACAAAAAACCAGTTACAACTTAAAGTCTAGAGACAACAAAAAAAACAACCAACCCAAAAAACAGACAAACCTCCGCCCCTCCCCTACCCCTCTACCACCCCCTATCACCCAAGTAATATGTTACCATGTAATGGGTGGTATATAAACTCAAAACAGTTTAGAAAATTCATGTGCAAATGATATAATGTTATCTCATGGGATTTTTGGAACCAACCTTTTATTGAAGCAATAAAAAAAATGTATTTTTTTTTAGTGAATACTACAATAGTATACTTGCTCCCCTAGATCATATTTTCCTATCAAAAAATAATAATTGAACTATACCAAAAAATATATATATAATCAAAACTAAATAAAAAATAAAAAATTATAGAATTTGTGTACAAAATTATATGTAAACTATTTTAAAAAATTTAGTAATGAATAGGTTGTTCCCAATTAATATTAAATGGTGCAGGTGAACTTTATTTGGTCTTTTCTGTTTGTTAATTGAAGTTTGGACTTTCAGATGCAGTAACACTTCCACCCATATTTTTTTAATAATATTTAAAACGTTATTTTATAAAAATAATATAAGACACATATTTATTATATATATACAAAGCAATAATAAAAATCATAACTATAAAAGAGAACAAAACATTATTTACACTAAAAATTAGATAACAATCCAAAACTGAATTATGAAAAATGTAACATGAAAATTCACTCCAACAATTCACTTTCAGTCATGACAAGTTCATCTTGCGGAAAATTCAGAACCAGCAATTCATCGCCATAGATAATTGTATATGCCATGAATTATCGGCCCGGTGAATTGCTGGTGGTGAATTTGAATTTACCACGGAATGAATTTTTCACAACAATGAATTGTTAGGATCAACTTGACTGAACCATCATAATAGAAATGACAGCCAAAACTTACAACAATATATAACTAAAAATGAAAAATATTTTAAAATAAAATAACAAACAATTCATACCTTCTTATCTATAAAATCTGCCCAGAAACAAGCCATAGCTCGGTCATATGGATCAGCTGGTAAGAAAGCAGGGCCATTGCTCCATACCTCATCAATATACTGCAATATAATGACAGACTCAGCCACAGGCCTGCCAGAACAGGTACCTTCTTATGCACAGGATTCATTTCCAGCAACGGGGAACTCTTAGCAGACATCAGATCTTCTTCCACATACTCATATTTTATGAACATAGGGACTGGCCCAGAACCCAACAACCTTAACTTCATCTTCACCTGCCATCTCTACCTCTTTTTCCTTCAATTTCTTTGCAGCAGAACAACAAATCTGTGATGTATTTATAGTACCTTTGAGCTCTCTAAATTGCTTAGCTACGAAGCAAAAGTTAAGAGGCCCCACAGGCAAACAAGGAGCAGATGGGTAATAGATTAGTATATAAATTGCAATAATTCAAGTGCAGCCTAAATCAGATATATATTTTTATCTTTACCTATCTAACAAACAACTTTGAAATGTTGTGCACTGCCGATGCATGGCCTTATGATTACTAAAATATATTTGGGGCCCACTATATAAGTTGCTATAACTAACAACTTTGAATCAAAGCTTAACCATCTTCACTTGCCATTTTCAGTTGTTTCTCTTTCTAGGTATGCTGAGTGAATTTTTTTTTTGCAGGAGAACAACATATCTGTACTGTAGATGAATAAAAAATTCATCAATACGTAGTTGTTTGCTTGCTTTGCAAGAAAACAAATTTGTCAAAGTTGTAGACTTCAAACATTTAAAATTGTGTTAAATGAAAGTATCTGATTATTAAATATCTTGGAAAGATTATATATATATATTTATTTATTTGATAATAAAAAAATATTGTTATCAAACATATTTTAAAATTAAAGATATCACATTTCCACAATCCATATTGATTATTGCTAGATGGCTTCTGGATTTGATTGTGTAAGAGTTTTTGCATCAACGTTTCAGATCACACTCCGTGATCCATCATCAGGATAGTTGAGAGCTCAAGGAAAAAATGATAAGTTGCAGACCAAGAACTAACTAAAAAGACCAAGGGGAGGGATGAGGGGCACATCAAACGAAAAACAGGAAGCTATCAAATAGTCTCCTAGGGCCAATAAGATAAAAAGAACCAAGAGAAAAAAAGAAAAAATTAGAAGAAAACAAAAGGAAATAAAAAAGTTGCCCAAACAATAGAAATTTCTAAATTCTTTATTAAAAGACAAAAACACACTAGAAATTTGAAGGGACCACTAAAGAGAGACAAATAAAAAATAAAAAATAAAACCCCTACAATAAGAGACAAATGAAATTAGAATATATATATATATATATATATATATATATAGAGAGAGAGAGAGAGAGAGAGAGAAAAGCTTAAATAAATAGGTAAATACTGCATAAGTACTATTAATTTATAAGAGACAAAAGAAGTAAGGAATATATATATTATTATATACACTGAATAAATGTAGCCCACATATTATCCTAGAAACAAATAAAAACCCCTACAATAAGAGACAAGTGAAATTGGAATATATATATATATATAAAAGAAGCCATCTAGCAATAATATTTTAAAATATTAAAATAAAAATAGAATTGATTATAAGTGACAATTTTAAGAGGTATAGGTGGAGGATTATTATATCTTGATATTATTTATTGGGGATGCTTAATAGTCATCTAAGGTGCTTTTCAATTATTCTATTGATCTTGCAAGATAAAGGTGACAACACTTCTCTATCTTGATGGTGAAATTACAATTATTGTCTCTAAACTTTCAAAGTTAAAAAGGAGTAACAACTCTATACAGAAGTTCCAAGGTCTAGTAATACATGCAGGATATAAGGTTGCATTTTCAAAGAGAGTAAGTCCCCAAGAGATCAAATTAGGATGAAATGGAGAAAATATGATGTGAATCTATTTCTAGATTTCTCGAGCACAATGACAAGTCCTAATGGTATGGTTGGGATGTACATTCAATAATAAGATAAACACTTGCAACCACCACAAATGAACTAGTCATTGATAGAAGACATATTTATTAATCTATTACCAACTCACCTAACAATAGGTTTCATAGTTTCAAATGCTTTCCTAAATATTTAGACAAAAAAGAAACATTGAATCTTGATGAACACATTGATGATGAGAATAAAAGGGAAGTGAATACCCTTTCACCAATACTTAGCATAAGGCACACAAAATTTAGTGCAATACCTAAAAGAATCTTCCTAGCCTATAATTCTTCAATGTCATGGATAATCCATTTACCACAAAGTATGATACTTTTCCTATACAAATCAATAATATTCATGCCACTTGTATCTTTGGGGAGACAATGAAGTTTTTGCATAACACTAAAATAACATATGAAATTATTTTTCATTAGTTCGAAGGAAATCTATCATAAACATCACCATCCTATCATAGGTGTCTTTGGAAGGATCCCAACATAAAGAATAAGTGGCATGTGTAGATACAAGGATTTAAGTAAAAAAATTTAAAAATCCTAGAAGAGAAAATGGCTTGGAAATCTCTAAGAAATATTTTCTCTAGACAACAAATGACATATTACTGGATAGTTGCAAGTGCTCTTTTAAGGGGCTTGTAAAAGCATATGACACAATGTTTTTATTGTCTATTTTCCATCCAATAAGGCATGGGTGAAGGGATTTTCCTATAATATTACATTTTGTTTCACTAAAGGTTGGATCTAGGAGAAAGAAAAAATGTATCCAACCATGACATAGCTAATGTGAATCAATCCTAGTTCTCCATCAATATAAGAAAAGATCTAAAAAAATCCATTAATAAGTTGCATAGAAGAGATGAGAGAAACACCCTTCAGTAAGATAGGTAAGGTTTTACTCAGATGGATATAACCATAATAATTTATAGAAAAGAACATACAAAGTAGAGGTAAGAGGATAACTTGGTCTAATGGAGTGATAAAGCCCAAAATTTTAAATGGATCTACCTTCAATGGAGAGGCAAGTAGAAACATCATTAAAATAGTTGACATGGCCTATAAAAAGAACTCACCATACCCAAATTCTTTGAGTATGACCAAAATGAAAGGCCACTCTATATTATTAATATTATTCTCAAAGTACAACTTGACAAAAAAAAATCTTTCTTAAATACTTTAGTCCATTCTATTCCCTCCCAAAAAAATAATTATATTGTCAATAATAGAGAGACTTTTGATGAAATTTGTATGTTGAAGGCACACAATTGAAGGTAAAAGGTGACATATGTGAATACTAATAGCCTTAGAAAGGATCTTATATGAGATTCAATAAGGTGATGAGATCACTCTACCTCAATAACATTGGGATGAACTTGAAGTTGCTAGAATTGATCATAAACCTCTAGGAATTGTTTTTAAGTCATTCTTTGTTAACTTGAAAGAGGTAAATCCCCATAAAATTCTAAGTGGATGTGTATAATTCACAAGTAAATTCATCATGTACAACTAGCTTGTAACTAGCCATGTGCATTGTTGGGAAAAGGTGTCTACCTTATATTTCTAATTTTTATTTTAATACATCTTGTATGCACTTGCTATTTTATCTTCTAGTGTTTTTGTCTTAGTTTGGAAGAGTTGGCATCCCATTTGGAGGATGGAGGATTTTGTCTTTAATAATTTATTGGCCTCACATGAAGAGGTTGGTGTCCCAATTTGATGTGGCATGGTTTGGCCATGTGCCAACATCTTCTAGTGTATGTAAGGAAACCACAAAAAGATTTACATATAGATACAAGAGCATATGAGTGCATGAGTGATAAACATCAACAAAAATAATTTTCATGTTCTATTTTCTTTCCAATTTAGTTTTGGTGTGCTTTAAGTTGGTTTTAGCGGTTTTGCTTTAGGGGAAATTTTGGGTTAAAATTTTGGCTATCAAAATTTCACTGTGTCAAGAAGCTTAAAGGGTATCAACAATCTAAATTTGATGAAATTTTGCTAAGTATTGTTCAAGTTAAGAAATTTTGGAGGTTTCCTAGGTTTGTGAACCCACAAGCTTGGTTAAAGTGTAAATTATTGAATTCCAAGAGCTTAAGAAAGAACATTGTCGAAAAATTCTAAGTTTGTGAATCAAAAGGTTTGGCAAAAGTGCAAATCATCAACAAAGAGTACATGCAAGTTGGTTTTTTGGTTCATTCATTCATAAAAATGTTGAATCTTTTTCTTATTGATAAAATCCCAAGTTCACAAACTTTCCCTCATATTGAAGAAAAGGTTTTTCAACAAGTTTGCAAGTTCACAAACTCACCAAAAGGTTGAATATGCTTAAAAGTGGTTTTGATCGACAGGTTCATGAACTTTATAAATTTCTGAAAAGTTGAAACACAAGTCCGTCAGCATGTTCAAAGGTTTGCAAACTTGCCTAAAGCTCCAAAGTAGTTTGTAAGTCTGAGAATATGTTAAAATAAAGTGAATTTCAAAGGAGCTCAAACTTTCTTGAAAGTGTTGATTTTGCACTAAATTCTTTGCTTTATATTTTTTCTTAACTATTCTCTAGATTCATGAGGTCTACGATTACTATAGTTATGATTTTAAAAAATAATTTTGGTGTTTTAGCTATTCAGTCTCGTAACTAAAGAAGTTGTGACCATTTAAGGCAGAGATTGAGAAGGTTTTTGAGAATTCAAGGGAGAGAGGTAGATCACTGATAGAGAAGGGGTGGAAGGGAAGAGAAAGTGAAATCCCAAGAAAGATGATAGCATGTAGAGGGGTTAGTGCAAGAAAGGTATGATGCAAAGTTCAAGAAGAAGATGAAGAATGTGATGTATAGTTCAGATGGATTATGTAATTTCCTGAAGCAGATTTCTTACATGAATAAAAATTTAATTTCTATTTTGATTGTGGATACTTAAATTAGTTATATGAGTTGGTTTGTGAGTTTATTGTTGAATGGTTGCATGGTTGGTTAGAAGAATCTTGACCAACATTATGATAGATGTGGACACTTATCATGTTGAATCTTTGAATGTTTGAATGAAGACAAATTGGGCACCCAAGTTTGGGTGTTAAAATATGAAATGTATGAAAATGCACTTGAAATATGTTAAAAATAGCTAGGATGGCCTTTTACCAAGGAGGGAATTATTTTTTTTGTCTTGGTTTAGGCATTATAGGATCTATGGTTTTGTTAAAAAAAATTTAAATATAGTTCATTATTTCTAGTTTTCTCTTAACCTGTTTATTTGGGTGTATGGATTGATATGTATGAGGAGCTTTCGTTGTAGGGTTATGCTATCAAATTTACACTAGAGGAGAAAGATGTAGATCTCCACATTAAGGCTCTAATCTTGTAAGTATATTGTAACATATTTTTGTTGTATATTAATACATTGGTTTAATGCTTTAGAATGTAGGGGTTTTTACTCAAAAAATTTCCCTCGCATTTATTATTGTCTATTCTCTTCTATCTATTCTTCTTTGTTCTTATTCTTGAATGTGTTAATTTATATGTTGTTATGCTACAAAAATTTACTTATATTTGAAATCTAATTTACTTTCCTCAATGTTTTAATGTTGGAAATTATTTGTGTCCCAATTCATCTTTATGGGTTGTACCATCAAAAAATGGATCATTGACATTTTTATGGTTATTTAGGTCTTTCTCTCATGATGCTTGGTCTATTTTGCTTAGATTTAATGTTGCAATGTAACTTATGCATTCACATTAGGTCCTAAACATTCAAATTATTGCATCTTGTGAAGGTGTTGTGAAGTGTTGTAACACATTTTATACTCTTCTAGACCCTTTTCATTATAATTCACCTAAAAATCACCTTTTCATCACTTATTAAGTCCTATTTTAAAGTGTTGTAAAGTCTTGTAACAAGATTTCATGATTTTCTAGGCTTACTATCACTATTTACACCTTTCTTATGCTTTATTTGACCCCTTTATGCACTCACAAGACTTAATTAAGTTTATTTTTGAATAAAAACCTGACAAACAACATTAAATGCAACATAATTCCTAACACCCACTAACAAGCCCAAGGTGGGACCCATTCACCATGGGTGGTGAATGAGTCCCTCTTGGCCCCAAATTCAAAATAATTCAATTTTTCTTTTAGGTTTTTATTTAAAAATACCTTATGCCAGCCTGTGATGAGGTATCATTGGGTAATTAGGGCACAAGTGTGTATAAATAAGTTTTTTTCTCCTCATTTTACATCTCCTCATTCACTTGCATTCACAAAACATCAACTAGCATTTGAGCACTTTGAATCATTCAATCAAACATCAATCAAGCATCTTGGAGCAGCCATTGACATATCTTCAGATTTCTTCAACAAGGGTTTGGTAAGTTGATAGAATTTGCATGTTATTTGTTTATCATTCTCTTCATATTCCATTTCATTCCTTCATTAAGGGTTTGATTACCAAAGTGAGATTTGACCAGTTAGGCAAATCCCTATAACCTAACCCTTAACCATTTTCCCCCTTTTGTATGTGTGTTTGCAGAATTGTGTATGCAGATTTGTCAAGCAATTAGGTGTTGAAAGGTGGTCAAGAAGTCAACAAAGTGTTTTAAATAAACAAAACCCTATTTCAAGCTTGGAGACAACCTACAGTCCATTTTCTGCAAATTTGACTCCGTCAACCTGACAAGAAGACAAGTGCAGATCTGGAGCTACAGAATTGACCCTTGATTTCACAAAATTTTGGAAGAGGACTAATACACTATCAGTGGCGAATGAGTCCCACCTGAAGGCTAAAAAGAGTGATTTTGTCAAATTCTAGTTCCCAATAGTTGGAAACTTGTTTTAGGATATTTTACCAGTAGGAGGACTCATTCACCATCAATGGTGAATAAGTCCCACTGGTCATCAATGGTGATTTTTCTAGCATTCTAGAATCTTCTCAAGTCTACAATCTTCCTCCAGGTGCACTCTGTTCAGTCTCTTTCATTTTTGTTAATGTTTTAGTTCATTCTTGCATATCACACTATGTTTTCAAACATTGCATATTACATTAGTTTTGCATCAACAGTTAATCAATTTCATCATCTAGTTGCATTTACAACATTTAGTCTTAATTACATCACAAAATCCTCTATTTGAGTGAACCACTTTAGTTTTGTAAGTGATTCTATCTCTCTCCTTTTAGGTGGAAGATCCTAAGAGTGCAAGAGTAGTCTATAGAATCCTACCACAAAATTGATGGTTCATTTTGGTGAACCTGCGTATTGAACACTTTATCTTTCTAATTTCCATTGCATCTTGCATCCTAGGTTCCATTTTCATCAACATTCACTTAGGTTTTGTTTTATTTTTGCATCCTAGGGTTTCTCAAATTGCATTAGTGAAAGACTCATTTAGATTTCATTTTGCATATCAAATCATTGAAAAATTTGAAAATCTACATTTGCATCCTCATTCTGCATCTAAAAAGCATTGCAATCATTTTTAATTTTCTAAAAAATATAAAAAATATCATACCTGGACTCATTTTCCACCTTGGGTGAATCAGTCCACCTTCACATTTTAAATGGCACAAGTTCAGGCATTTTTGGGCATTTACTGCATTTTTGTTCTTTGTTGTTATTTCTTTGTTTCAGTTTGTAGAATTTCTATTATTTACATTTTGCACTCCTAGATTGCCTTGCATTTGCATTCACCCCATCTTTTTTGGTACTTGTATGAGTGTCTGGTGCCCCATTGATAATACTTTCGTGAGATTAAGTTCTAGACTCATGGCTTCCCATGATAGCACTTTTGTTGTGGACCTTGGGATCTCAAGAGCTCCTACTCCTAGTATGGAAAATGGTGCATTAGGCATGGATACTACCACTCATATGACCTCACATTCCCATCCAATGCATATTGACCCACAAACTAGTGTCATTTTGCAAGATAAAGTGATTAGTATTCATGAAGATTTTGTACATTTACAACAAGACTTATCCCTTGAAAACATTTCCACCACTGCCATACCTACCATAGAAAATCTTCATCATTTAATTGAAAGTGATGTTGGCTTACAAGTTATGAAGAGAATTGTTGAGATATACAACAAACATGTTCCTTCCACATCCCAACCAGAAAACATTGTTATAAGTCAAGGATGATCTCACATTTCTCCTTCTTCAACCATAGCATCCATACCAACCTATACCACTCCTCAAGTTACAACAACTATGCAACAGGTTACTCATGTGACTCATTCTTTTGCTATTCCAACTAGCATTCCTAGTTCTTTTGTGGCATCGAATATTCCCTCTTCCACCTTCACCCCTCTTAGTGTTCCTTTCACTTCCCCTAACATTACATACACTCCATCACCATTTTCTCTTCCACCTCATACCACTTACACCGATCCCATCATTATACAACTCTTTAACACCATTTCATCCACGCAACAACAAATCTCCACCATTAACCAAAATAAAAATGCTCCACCCACATATCATGTCCATAGTAGCCCATTATCCCTAGAGATCTTACGAACACAAATGCCAAAAGGAATTGAAATGCCTAGGTTTGAGAAGTACAGAGGTAAAGGAGAACCTACTAATCATTTCAATGCTTATACAACCTTGTGTAGTGATTTTGTCCTTGATGACAAACTATTTGCCAAAAATTTTCCTAGGACCTTGAAGGAAACTGCATTAGAGTGGTTTTCAAATTTACCTAATCATTCAATCTGATCCTTTAATGAACTTGTGGATGCCTTTATAAGTCATTTCCAAGTCCATATGACACCCAAAAAGATAATGGCTGATTAAATGAGATGTAAGCAAAACACAGATGAAAAAGTAACTGATTTCATTTCATGTTATCAATCATTGTATGCTCAAATTTATGTCAAGATTCTTGATTCACATCTGCAAAAGATGTTTATCGAGAACTTGCATACTCACTTTCAGGATAAGTTGACTATGATGAAATTTACTTCGTTCATGCATTTATGCACAACCCTTTGTGACTAACACAACTCAGTTACTAGTCATGATTCAAAGTCCACTTCTAACCGAGCTGAGAAGTCTAAGCAAAGCAACCAAAACAATGTGCAAAACTTTAGAAAACCAAATTGAGCCTTCTTACAGTTCAATCTGCCTTCTTCGCAACCAACCCCACCTGTTCCAAGTCAAGTGGTCACTCTCAAAGTAGTCATTCCCTTTACTTATGGGGACCCGAAGAGATAATTTACACCCTTACTCAATACTCTCCATAACACAATGAATCAACTGCTGCAACAACAAATGATAACATTGCCTATAGTTAAACCCCTTGATCCCACCAAGCCTTTACCACCCACCTTTTTAAACCAAATGCTTATTGTAATTTTCATCACCAAAATGGACATGACACCAAACACTACAAGTGTCTCAAACACTTAGTTCAAGACCTCATTGATATGGTTCATTTGTCCATTGCAGGTGTCAATGATCAAGGCAATAAGTTCGTTGCACCCCCTAACCAGAATTTACAAATCTTTACCAACCCCATGCTTAAACACAATGTTTCATTTTTCAAGGCTAGTGAACCTTCAAACACACATGTGATGAATATTGCTGCAAATAATGAACAACCTGATATTACTCCAAATGTTACCCAAGTTAATCCTATGGATGAACTTGTGGGTAGGATAGACATTATCCCTCGTAAGGGCCCAACCAATAAATCTCTTGATATTACTTTTTCTTCTCATGATATACTTAAAAATATTCCCAATGGTCCTCTTTACATAGTTGGCCGCATCTATGATAAGCCCACCAATGGGATATTAATAGATCTCGCATGTGGCAAGAATGTGATCACAGAAGAATTTTTAGTATTACATGAACTTTATCAAGATGATTATAATAAACCAACCGCATGGATTAAAACACATACTGGTTTTGTGTGCCCTAAGATCGAATCGATTGTACTTCCATTACAAGTAGGACCCAAGACTGGATGTAATATTTTCTTTTATTCCATAGTCAGATCAATTTCGTTTGCGGCTAGGTCATTCTTGACTTCGCTCGATGAAAGCAGTCCCTTCAGTTGTTCACAAATGTTTGAAGTTTCGACATAAAATTGAGATATTCACGATACACCATAGTGGCTTTAATCCCTTGTCCTCTAAAGGTAATTTTTCCTTATAAGCCTTTTGGCCTGGACCTATGGAACCCATCACCCCTCGAAAGGATTTATTTTTCATCACCTACCAAAAGTTCAAAGTCAAACGAATAGTCGAATTGTCTCTTCGTAATATGTCCCCGTCCACTTCCACTTCTCTTATCCTAGATGAGACCATGCTTCAACCTAAGTCTGACATTGAACAACCACTACAACCTCATGAAAAACCAACCATAAACACATCCCCTTCCTTGTATAAACGTCCAAGAGAAAATGAAACCAATCTTGTCATGCCTCCTCACATTAAACAAGTTTATAAAGCCAAAGAGAAAGTGATTGACGCATCTTCTTCGATTCCTTTCGTTCTTCTCCTTCTAGAACCTATTGTGGATAAACTTGCTCTTACATCTCAACAACTTCAAAATAAAATTAAAAGAAACTATAGTGCTAGGGAGCGTAGGCGTCGTCGTCGTCTCCTTGCTCGTCAAATGCAAAATGAAAACAACATAGAAAATCAACCTCCTCCCTTGAAAAAATAAATAGATGATCACCCTCCTCCTTTTGACCTACCATAAGATAGTACAGTCCAACCCTCACAACACAATGATCCAATTCAACAGCCACAGCTCCTGATACATCCTTCCTTGGAAATTACCCTTCTTCCTCCCATTGTAATCAATCTTGATGATGGCAATGATGAGGAGATCACAAGAATAGATGAGGAAGTGCATAATGATCTAAACTCTTTATTTTCATCTACCATGAGCTTAAATGATAAATATTCTACACCAAGTGATGAACCTGGCACATCTCCTAGTTTGAAACTTGTCATTCTTCCTTTGGACATTCAATGGCCCTCACAATATACTGAACATGATTGGGAGGAAGATGACTTTTAGATGGTTGACTTGCATTTTCCTTACTCCCATTTTTGTATTTTCCTTTTATGGTGCTTTTATGTGCATATCATGTTCCCCTGTAATGTATGTTTGATGTTCTCTCTCTTCATACACTTCCTCTATTTGTACCTTTATTCTTCTATATGTCGTACTTTATCTTTGCATTTTCTCTTTTTTTTTGTGTTCTCCTTTTGGGGATGACGCACAATGTAGAGACACCCTATGTCTCTTCCATGTTGACCCAAAAGGTCCTTTCCTTTTTATTTCACTTTTGTTTTTTGTTTTCCTTTTGGGGATGACATAAATCGGTAGAGCATATGTCTCTTCCATGTTGACCCAAAAGGTCCTTTCCTTTTTATTTCCTTTTTTCCTTTTGGGGATGACGCAAAGCATTGAGATGCCCTATGTCTCTTCCATGTTGACCCAAAAAGTCATTTTCTTTTTCGCTTTTGTTTTGTGTTCTCCTTTTGGAGACGATGCAAAGCGTTGAGACCACAATGTCTCTTCCATGTTGACCCAAAATGGACTTTGTTTTTCATTTGTCTTCACTCTCTTTGTGTCATTCTTCCAGTTTTGTGTGCTTTGGGGAATGATGAAAATTTCAAGCTCTTTAATTAAAACATTGCTGCAACAAACATATTGACCCCAAATCCATAGATCTCTTATGTGATTGGTGTGTTCCTTTCTGGGGGCCAACCCTCCTTTTTTTTTTGTTTTCCTCTTTGTTTACATGCAACAACCTTACTTGGAAACATATGACTTAAGTCATAGGGGCATTCCAAGTTGGCTCTCATGTCTTGTTTTTCTTTTTGCATTCTTTTTCCTTCACTACTTTAAATTAATTGCTCACAGAATAGTGTGTAGCAATTTCTTTAAAGTGGGGGGCATACATTGGCATCATTTTATTTTCATTCTTGGTTACTAGTGCAGCCTTGTCACTTCATATGATGTGTTTGTCACTTTGTGGATGACATTTGGTATGATGTCCTTCATAAGTGTGATACATCTTAGAATATTACATTCCTCTTAGTGGCCTGATGTGACACACTTCATCCCCTAAGTTGTGAATCTTTGTGAATCTTTTATTCTTTGATTTGTACTCTCTTGGAGATATTAGACACAATGTTCCCTAAGTTATAGACCTTACATGAACTTGACAAGACTCCTTTGAACATCTTTCACATTTTAATTTTTTGCATTTTTACATCTTTGCCACCTTGCATAACACAACTTGCATATACGTGGTACCTTTGCATTTGTTCATGAGTTCTAAGCATACGAAGCTTTTCTTGCCTCATGAAGCACAAACCAACATTTTCCTTTGTGGCACCTTGTTAAAGTTATCAGGAGGTATAACTTTAGCATGGTTGAGCGGGAAGCCCATTCAATGGCACAACTTTTCCCATAGCCACCTATGTGTTTGTGAGTGTATACCAACTAGTGTATGTACTTCACCTTTTTGGGTCTTCTCACCCGACGGACCACCATAAGTTCTATCACCCTGGCAGAGTGAGTATACATTCTTTTTTCTCTCACAAGCAACCTAGATCTTATCCACAACTAGTTGGACAAATAATTGAAGCTTGATTTGATTCTTCCTTCTCTTCTTCTCTTTCTCATGTTTGTTCCTTTTTTCTTATGTTTATTTTTCCATGGGATCTTCATCATGGGGGCTTGATCATCCCTCTTGATCATTGTCATTACATCTTGCTCGCATAAGTGCATTTGGATTCCTCTCGATATGCATGGCTACTTTAGTGTGAGTTTGAAGAGAGTTCATCCTCTCACTAAAGTGGGGGCTAAATGTACCATCAAAAAATGGATCATTGACATTTTCATGGTTATTTAGGTCTTTCTCTCATGATGCTTGGTCTATTTTTCTTTGATTTAATGTTGCAATGTAACTTATGCATTCACATTAGGTCCTAAACATTCAAATTATGGTGTCTAGTGAAGGTGTTGTGAAGTGTTGTAACACATTTCTACACTTTTCTAGACTCTTTTCATTATAATTCACCTAAAAATCACCTTTTCATCACTTATTAAGTCCTATTTTAAAGTGTTGTAAAGTCTTGTAACAAGATTTCATGCTTTTCTAGGTTTACTATCACTATTTACACCTTTCTTATGCTTTATTTGACCCCTTTATGCACTCACAAGACTTAATTAAGTGTATTTTTTAATGTAAATCTGACAAACAACATTAAATGCAACATAATTCTCAACAGCCACTTACAAGCCCAAGGTGGGACCCATTCGCCATGGGTGGCGAATGAGTCCCTCTTGGCCCCAAATTTAAAATAATTCAAATTTTGTTTTGGGTTTTTATTTAAAAATACCTTATGTCGACCTATGTTGAGGTATCATTAGGTAATTTTAGGGCATAAGTGTGTATAAATAAGTGTTTTTCTCCTCATTTTACATCTCCTCATTCACTTGCATTCACAAAACATCAACTAGCATTTGAACACTTTGCATCATTTAATCAAACATCAATCAAGCATCTTGGAGCAACCATTGACATATCTTCAGATTTCTTCAACAAGGGTTTGGTAAGTTGATAGCATTTTCATGTTATTTTTTTATCATTCTCTTCATATTCCATTTCATTCCTTTATTAAGGATTTGATTACCAAGTGGGATTTGACCAAGGAAAATCCCTATAACCTAACCCTTAACCATTTTTCCCCTTTTGCATGTGTGTTTGCAGACTTGTGTATGTAAATTTTTCAAGCAATTGGGTGTTGAAAGGTGGTCAAAAAGGACCAACAAAGTGTTTCAAGTCAAAAAAACCCTATTTCAAGCTTGGAGACAACCTACAGTCTGTTTTCTACAAATTTGACTATGTGAAACCGACAAGAAGAGAAGTGCAGATCGGAGCTACAAAATTGACCCTTGATTTCACAGAATTTTGGAAGAGGACTAATTCACCATCAGTGGCAAATGAATCCCACCTGAAGGCTGAAAAGTGTGATTTTTTAGATTCCAGTTCCTAATAGTCGGAAACCTGTTTCAGGAGATTTTACCAGTAGGAGGACTGATTTACCATCAATGGCGAATGAGTCCCACTAGTCATCAACAGTGAGTTTTCCAGCATTCCAAAATCTTCTCAAGTTTGCAATCTACCTCCAGGTGAACTTTGTTCAATCTCTTTCATTTATGTTATGCATTTGTTCATGTTTTAGTTCATTCTTGCATATCACACTATGTTTTCAAACATTGTATATTACATTGGTTTTGCATCAATAGTTAATCAATTTCATCATCTAGTTACATTTACAACATTGCATTTAGTCTTAATTACATCACACAATCGTCTATTTGAGTGAACCACTTCAGTTTTGTAAGTGATTCTATCTCTCTCCTTTTAGGTGGAAGATCCTAAGAGTGTAAGAGTAGTCTATAGAATCCTACCACAAAATTGATGGTTCATGGGCATAGTTAAGTCTACTTGTATCAAGCATGTTGATTCATAAATTTGTATGGTACTAGAAGGTGGATACTAATTATTTTTTCCTTTTAGATTGTAATAGAGCTTTGGTGGTTCCATGTTTTTATGTAATTGCATTTGGTTGCATGTATTTGCATGTGAGGTACATTTTCTTGCATTTTTGTGCATATGATATTTATATGGTGTTTGAGGTTCTAGATATTTCTACTTTTTTGATTTCTTAGCTTGAATAGCATGAGGAAATTTATAGGAATAAATTAATTGATTATGAATCCTTATATGAATGTAATTCTTGTAGTTGATCTTATGTTACAAGGTACAATACGCATTCAAATAATGGAGAGGTGGATCATTATAGAGCTTTTCATGTAATTGCATGTAACATGATATTGACCTAGAGCTCCTATTTGATAGTATAATGGCTTTGTTATTTTATTTTTTGGTTGTGTCAAATAGAATGCTTATGTTGGGTTCTTAGTTTTGACTCTTTGGATACATGGAAGAGCATTAGTCATCTAGGTTATAGTTGAAGTTCTTATGTTGGGCACTTGATTTTATTCCTTGGCATTGGAAGGGATTGGTTTTGTTGATTTTTTCTATGTTAACCCTTGACCCTAAGTTTTTTACTAAGTTGTGACTAACATGACCAAAATATGCACATGGAAGACACCTATCTTTGATTTAGGGATTGGAAAAGGAAAATAAATAAGATGGTTATGACCCCTATCTTTATGGAGAGATTAGCTTAGCTAGAAATGACATCTCTCTATAGTATTTTAATAAGGTCTAAAAAAAACTTCAAAAAAAATTTGTTGAAAAATCCTTAGTGTGCACAACCCTCACTATTTTCTAATCACTAAAATCACTTAAGGGAAAAGTGAGACACATGGTGGGTTTTTTCAATTATTCACTAATGTATTGAAATGTTGAGAGTAAAACCCTACAAGTTAAATAATGATTTCAAACACAATTAATAGAAATTATATAATATTATAGTCTATCATTATTTCATTGAGATTTACATCTCAATGCATTAGCTTTGCAATTTCCCATACTGTAACTTCCCTATTGATAGTAACCATAATAACCACTATTATATACCTAACTATTAGTTACTAACAACACTTTCTAACATTGCTAAAGTATTTGATTATTTATCTAACCTAGTATGTTAATACAAAATACTATTATAAACTATATGGTAACCAAAACAACATTGTAATATTCTTGATTTCCCCAACTATGCTTCCACATCAATACAACAATAATTGCAAAGAAGAAATAAAATAACAAATAACTTCTTGTTTGTCTTTTTACTTTTTTTTATTCTTTGTTAAATTTTCCACGTGCTAAAAATATACATAATTGCTTGTAATTTGCAAGGATTCTATTAGAAAATATTATACCTCTTTTATGCCTATTGAGCACTTGACTCCTATAAAATTAATCACTTCTATGTTGTATACCATGGAAAATGTGTGCATCATGTATGTTGAAACCTTATTCCAAA
The DNA here is from genome assembly GCA_007258455.2 of Sequoia sempervirens. Lineage (NCBI taxonomy): Eukaryota > Viridiplantae > Streptophyta > Pinopsida > Cupressales > Cupressaceae > Sequoia > Sequoia sempervirens. Next base: position 493,500,977 of record VDFB02058242.1, read on the forward strand.
ATGAATGTGGTAATTTTATTTTGATTAGTTTTTATTTAAAAAAATAAATTTAAAGGATACATCTTTATTCCTTTCCATATGGTTTTTAGATGTATTATTTGGGCATGGCTTGACTTGTTTGATAATACCTTCACAAATAAGAAAAATGCTTCATTTTTGAATCATGGAACTTATAAATATTATTCATGGAAATTGGTAGTCATTAATATACATATGTAGTGTAAATAGTATCATTCAATAGATTTTATAGTTACTAGTCTCCAACTAGTTTATTTCTCTTGCAAACAAAGTCCCCCACCTTGAATTTAAAAACTATCACATTACATTAAACTTCTCATTTTATTATTGTATCATTTGTATAACTAAAAAATTATTATTGTATTATCTTTTATCTTTTATGGATAGGTTGTAAAATGATATTATACTAGAATATTCCATCAAGAATATAGCATTCCCATTGAGACACATTAAAAAAAAGTTACTTGCAAGAATTCATAAATTATTTAATACCCAAAATTTAAATGTCAAGAATGAAAACTAAAAATTAAATTATGATTGAAGACATAATAAACAAAAATGATATGATATTATTGTTGCACCCTCAGTTGTTGCCCTTGATGACAAGCCACACAAGGATCATCAGATTGGTATTTAGGTATCCACAGGTATATGATTGTTAGTCTTGTTGATCACATGGCATTGATTGATTGATAAATTCTTGGTTGGCATTATGACATTTGTTGTGTCAAGTGATAGTGTTGTGTCATTCATAATGCAAGGCTATGATCTCTCTTGTTACAATTGCCAATATAAAGATGTTAAGTGCAAGGGAAATTGAATAAGGCACTTAATTATTTTCTTTTGATCCAATATGCTAGTAATATTCATCATTGATATGAAGGGTTGCTTGTTTTAGTTTGAACATTCAGATTCTCTGATGTTGCATTCTTGGTAATCTTCATGTGTCTTAACTTTGCAATTCAATATTACCAAGGCATGGAGTTATATTTGTTATCATGGTCATTTTATTTGAGGCGGCAATGTTTATCAAAGTTGATGGAGCATAAAGTGACATTCACATTTTAAGGTTCTTTTGTTGACAGGTTATTGTATATGCAATAATATTTATGTTAAATCTTTTTAAAGGCATAAATTAATGTTCTTGGTGTGGCAACCTGTGCTAGCATGTTAAATCCACTTAAGGAAGGGCTCAAGGGTGTCTTTGCTTGTTGGTTGTGTTGGCCCCTTCTAGGGTTACTGATTCAACAGGTCTATAGTGTATAATGTGCATAACATTGTTTTATTGGGTATAATACAAGTTTGAAAGCTTGGGTTATGAGGTAGCCAACTTAGGGTTTGAGGCCTAGAAGAATGGATGACATACAAAGCTTAGGGGACAACAATCAATCTCATTTTAAGTTGCAGCTTTGTCAATGAAGATCTATAAGTTGGTTTTGGCTGCAAGAATATAGGTATGGTTGTATTGAGAAGCATTAGATTTGATCATTGCTTTATATATCTATGGTTTAAGCTTGTGTATGGTTAGAGGATGAAATGAAAAATCTGAGAGAGAAAAAGTTATGATCACCTAATGTGAGTATGCATTTTACATTGGAATTTTTACTGTGACAGTTATCATCGGTTAAAGGCTTTTTCAGTTTTACAATGGAAGTTTGTGATTCAATTTTTTTCTAAAGGGTTTTCTCAATTCTGTTTTTGAGAATAGAGAACATGATAAATATATTATTGTGCTCATTTTCATGTTGATGAGAGATTGTGAAAAGAACAGAATATATTTCAAGAAAGGAAATATATATTGTTTTTGAGTAGTTGGAATTTATGACTCTGATTCTGAGGTCATTGCAAAATGAAGTATGTACTTATTGAAACAGAGATCAACTCTGTATTTACCATTCTTTCATATTTGTACATTTCAAAATACTATCAGTGAGATAGCATTATAAGACTATCAGTGAGATAGCACTATAAGACTATCAGTGAGATAGCACCATTGTTAGTGAGACAAATCAGCCAATGAGGCTTTGTACAAAGAATATTTTCAGATAAGGCCAATAAGGCCAAATTTGAGTGGTTTTATTCCCCAAGAGGGTTTCCACTCAAGACAATCTTTGTGTCAATCTTTTAAATGTGTTTGTTCATTATTTGTTCATTTTATTTTTACAATATAAGTTCTTTCATGATCTGAAAATTGTTACAAGAATTAAAAAGAGTTAATTTGTCTGTTAACACTGATTCAACCCCCCCCTCTCAGTGTTAACTGTACTCCAACAATTATTTTCTCAAGAAGAATTATAATACTACATAAATATATGAAAAATGTAAATACAAGAAAATGCTTGTATATAAAGGTTGTGGTGCCACTACGAGAGAAAATCACCCCAATAGAACATAAATTAGACAATTACAATATTTAAGATGTATCTCTCTTGCATATATACTACTATATATAGCTATTGTAATAAAAAAATAACTAGTAATATCACATGCATGAAAGAAATCTATATTATTCTAATTAGTTAACACATGTGGTGACTTAAAAAACATATGTACTCAAGCCTTTACTTAATAAATTATAATATATATACAAGTAATGAGGTTCCTTACACTTTTCTGATCTCAAATGTTATGAAAATTGATTTATGTATCACAATTAATTTTATTCAATATTGAAAGGAAACATACATAATTGCATAATTGTTTTGTGATCTTGTAAATTTGGAAGTAAACTTCACCTAATCCCACTTGTTACTCAATCAAACTTATTTTGTGTACATGTTACAACAAATCATCCAACAACCTAATAAATCATTCTTCTACTTAGAATGGATTTAAATAATACTATTACTTAAACCTATTCAATATTAACCTCCTCACAATAATTATTTAATTAAACTAATAAATACACCATATTTATAAATATACAACACCTACAATCATAACATATGACAAACTAAAGGAGAAATTGGTGTAACTCACTACACTACAAAAATAAACTTTTGTGAAACAAAGTTTACTAAAATTCTTCCAAAAAAACCTTTCTAAATTGAGTTGCCATTTGTAGTACTTTTTCTTGTTGTGGAAGTACTTTCTTCACGCTCTCTCTCTCCATACATTTCTTCATCCAAGAGAAAATATTTGGAAATATATCCTTAGATATAATCTTAAAATCTCCAAGAGTTTCAAATGCATGAAACCAACATATATGCGGGGCAAGTGCAATATCTACTATTCCAAAATTGTTTCCTCCAAAATAATGATTTCCTTTCAAATTTTCTTCTAATATTGTTAAACCTTCTATATATTCTCTCTTTCCTTCTTCTTGATCTTCCCCTTTACCAATGAATATGCGTCTTCCTCCTGAATAATAAATCTAAAGAAAATTTTAAATTAGTAATCAAATATTTTAAAATGCACATATAAATAATGAAAATGAAATGTTTTTAGTTGGAAAGTGTTATGAATTTATATAGGAAGGTGTTATAAATTTATAGATTATAATATTATAGCATAGTCCATTTTAAAATACCTTAGAAATTCATCTATTTTTTCAATTATTGAAATATTACAAATATATGTTATTAAGTGATAGAAATTATAAATATCTATAATTTTTAATTCTTTAGTAATTTTCATGTAATTCTAGGAACTCAAACTATTAACTAAATAGATTTAGTTTTATGGATTGTATTATCATGTGTGACTTTAAACTTATTTATTTAATACATAAGAACACTACCAATATTTAGCTAAATAAAAATATGTATATGTATATTTTATATTAATATAATATTATGAGTGTGCTAACAAAATCTCTTGCTTTTATTTAATATTTGATAAATGTTTACATGTTTTTTATAAGATAAGTAGAATTTATAGGGTGTTGTACCCTTTACACAGAGAGACCAAAGGGCCAAAGGAAGCTAGTTCAAACCAACTAAACTAGGGGAGAAACAAACAGAGATAGTTGACCGATAGTTGTAGAACAACAGAAAAAAGATTATACAACCCTCGAACTAGAGGGGACCAATCTGACTCCTGAGACCCAAGGCCGCGAAGAGGCAATGGATTTGGGAAGTCCCTTCTTCTTCCTTAGCACAACCGACCAGGAAGGCTCAGAATAAATGTTTACATGTTAAAATTTTAATATTTAATAATAAAATTAATATGAATATCTAATAACAAACAAAAATATAAAAAAATAAAATGTAAATAAGATTATCATGAGTAAAATGATAATATAGTTAAATTAATTCATTCATAGAACATATTAATAAAAAATGTTAAACCATTAATAATAAACTTAATACTAATTATGTAATTTATTAGTATTTATATAAAATAAATATTAAAAATTTATATAACAATTAAACATTTATTGATGTATAGTAAAAAGGAAAAAAAAAATTATAAATGAAGTAAATAAAAGTCGCATTGTTAAAATATATATTAATTGAAAATAATTCCAACAATAATTTAAAGGCCTCGACTTTTTGTGTAGGCTCATGTGATTTATCTAAACTGTGTCAACACTTGCTAGATATAATTATACATAAAACTTTTATTTTTTAAAAAAATCTTACATAATTTTTTTATATAAAATCTACAAAAGGTACAATGTCAGTTGGATGGTTAGTTCAAGGAATAATTGAAGACATTAGATCTCTACTTACTGGGCTGGAGGAATTCACTCTGCAGCATGTTTATAGGGAAGGAAATGTGGTTGCTGACAGTTTGGCTACTTTGGGACTTGATCATGAGGGGCTACATTGTTGGAGGAAGGATTACTCCTTGCCTCTTTTTACGTTGTCCCTCTTGAAGAATGAATCTCGCCCAATTCACCATCGAAGCTAACAAATTCGGCTTTCTTGTCATGGCTTGGTACTTACTAACTTTAGTAAGTGGTCTTGGTGGGGTTCTAAATTTTAAAAACTGGTCATTGTTGTACAGAAAGGCCTACGAGAAGGAAGTGCCATGTGGCATGTACTTTTCTTTCCTAGAAGCCACCGTGACTTTTCATGATGATTCTAGTGGCCGGAAGGCTTTTTTGGGTCATCTCCATCGGCCTTGTAGATTTTTCTCAATCTTATGTGACCTCTGGATTTATTACCATCCCTATTTTTTATTTTGTGACGGACTTCTCGTATGAGGGAACTGCGAGTTTTCAACTAGATACAGGGGTTGGCACTAAATGTAATAATTTTAAGGATTTCCAATTTTTTTCTTATTGTTATTTCATTGTGATCAGCTCTAATTTGGGGTTTTATTGCAAGCACTCTACTATTCTCATCCACACCTATATTTTGCCTAACAATCACTCTACAATTGCTTTCTCTTACCACCATTTTCTTGTTGGGGCCATGGGTGGAGACCATGTTCATGTTGAACCTAATAAATTCAACGAATGGAAGAGGGACGACATTGTCTGGCATATCTACAAAGAGGGAGGAATTACCCAGTTCATGGAATGTGTGTCAGGGTTTGATGAGATCCTCTCTAAACAATTTGTCACCTCTTGGTCTGTAAGAAGGGTGACAATGGGGAGTATTTTCTTTGAAGTTAATGAAGAAGTTATTGCTAAGGCCACTAGTCTTGCAATAGAAGGACAAAAGTGGAAGAAAACGAGCAAAGTGTTCGACCAGGCCAGCCTCAACCAATTCTTCCATGGAGATGAACAACTTGTTAAACTGCATGGTGCCTATGACCACAAGCAACTTCCTAAACCCTAGGACAAAGTGTGCATGGTCATGATAAAATATTTCACTCTTGAGGGGAGATTTGGTGTGTATTACTACTACCATTTTCCTTTTCTCAATCATCTTAGGAATCACAACAATATTTCTATCTATTTTTTCTTTTGCACTCTCTAGAAAATACTGTGAAAGATGTTGTCGAGGCTATGAATTTGGGTAGGAATTTTACAATTCTACACTAGGGGCTTATGTTTAGACTCTATCATTTCCACTTAGCTCTCTGCCCTCCTCGACCTATTGTTGTTGAGGAAGCCCTTGTCTCTTCTACTCTGTCGTCATCTAGTCTTATGGATACCCCTGGCCCTAACAAGAAAAAGTGTATTAAAAACCCTACCTCAAAACCCCCTCCCCAGGATACTTCCCCGATTGCTGGGTCTATTGAAAAAAGGAAGGACAAGAAATGTAATGCCCCAACCCCAAAAATTAAAGCCAAAGCTTCAAAGAAGACCAAGTTCAGGCTTTAGGAAATAGACTCTGATATTGAAATCACGGAGGAGACTAGCACTCCTTGCAGGTGCAGTAGACTAGTTTCTAAGCTTGAAAAGGAGAAGACTCCCAAGGAGGCGTCTAAGTTTGAAAATGGTGGGGAAAGAGAGAACAAGAGCAAGGATGAGAAGGATGTAGAGGAGGAAGCCCTTTTTGCTTCTACAAGTAGCTCCTCCCACGTTTCTGAAAGTCTAAAAAATGGGTTATTTGGGTCTTGCCAGTGTTAGGGCCAAGGGGGTTGTGACTAGGGCCTCAGCTAGTGCTAAAGGGAAGGCCCCCATGGAGAAAGCTAGTAGCAAACAGGACGTGATCTAGGAGGAGGTGGAAAATCTTACAATCAAAATGGTGAGTTTGGAAAAAAGGCTTCAGGATGTCACCCGCTTTTCTCTAATGATCATGCACAGGTCTACCACCACTCTATGCCTATTGCAGAAGGATAAGTCCACTGAATATGTGGAGGAGGATGTCGAACACAAGGAACTTCTCAAGTTACTCATTGAAGGTTGGGCTACTATAACCCTGATCAAGCCATGCAGCAGAAAGAAAGAGTAACAGTGCAGGATGTTTGGTTTTTTGGTTGGGATTGGCCTTACTGGCCTTTGTAGTTTTTTGAGTTCTCTACTGCTACTTTTATGGTTTATATGTTTAATTCTGACTGTTATGGCCCCTAGTGGGCCTTGGTTAAGACTCTTTTAAAACTGGATGTCATGATGGACATTATTAGTAGTATAGTTATTGGTTTAACAAGATATTCTCTTTATGTTGATGCTATGAGTTGGTTGGTTAGTAGTCTTAAGATGTTGATTAGTAATATGGTTACCATGTTCGTCATTTTGATGTGGTTTTTGATATGGAATTGTTAGGGTGTCTCGTTCCTTGTTTGTTTGATGTTAATATGTTGATGATGTTTTTCTATTGATGATCGCTCACAGGGCCTTGTATTAAAGTGACAACACCCTACTTTTGTTACTTTTTATATCAAAAACACTAAGAAAGAACAAATTAAATAGAATTTCTCAAATCTATTATAGGGGTTGCACCTTCAAGATTGTAGATTGGTCATTTTTTTCTCAAGGATAGAAGAAGATACAAAATTAGAACAAAATCTTTTCAAATGTAAGAAATATGTTAATATGTAATGGGTGGGTATATAAACCAAAAATAGTTTAGGAAATTCATAAATTTTTGTAATATCATATGCAAATAATATAATGTTATCCATGTGATTTTTAGAATTGGTCTTCTATTGAAGCAGACAAAAAATTATATCTTTTTTTTTGCAATTAATATGATGGGTATGGCCCCTAGACAATATTTTCCCATACAAAACAATAACTGAAATATTAAAAAAATTATAATATAACCAAAACTAAAAATTAAGAAATTTACTATAAAAATTGTGTACTAGATTATATCTAAAATATTTAAAAGTTTAACTAGTAGAAAGGAATGAATTGTTTCCAATTCAAATAAAAAATAAAATAATATATTAATATTAAATTGTATAGTTTAACTTTCTTTTGTCTCTTTGGTCGAGCAATTGAGGTTTAGACTTTGGGATGTGACTTCTTCCACCCATCATTTTTTAATATGTTTAATATGTTATTTTAATAATTGAAACATATATCAATTGGTCAAAATTAAACATTATGTAAGCATCCTGTTAAATGGGGAATAGAATTCGTCAAATCTATAATAAGGGTTGGAACTTCACAGATTGTGGATTGGTCATTTTCTTTTGAGGTGAGGAATTCTAATAGCTAACTCAGAACAAAATGTTTTTAAATGCAAGAATATATTAATATGTAATGGGTGGATATATAAACCCAAAATAGTTTAGGAAATTCATATATATTGTTGGAAATATAATGTAAACGATATAATGTTATTCCATGCAATTTTTGGAACTAGTCATTTATTGAATCAACCAAACAATTAAATCTCTTTGTGCAATGAATAATATGGGCATGGTCTCTCTAGAATTTGTGTACTAGATCATATGTAAACTATTTAAAGTTTACCTAATGGATTGTTCCCAAATCAAATAAAAAATAAAATAATGTATTAATATTAAATGGTATAATTGGACTTTGTTTTGTCTATTCAGTTTGTTAAGGGGGTTTGGACTTTGAGATTTGACACTTCCACCCATCTTCTATTTTTTAATATGTTTAATAAATTATTTTTATACAAATAATATATGACACTTATTTATTACACATATACAAAACAATAATGAAAAACAAAACAAAACATTATTCACACTATAAATAAATAACATCCCAAAATTGAATCATTATTATATGAAAAATGTAACATTGTTTACTTACAATATTAGAGTAGGAATGGCAGCCAAGTCTTAGAGCAATATTAAACCAGAAGTGAAACATATTTTGAAAGAAAATAACCAGCAATTAAAAATTATTGTCTTATTATAATAAAGATAAAATAAATTACAATTATTTTTAATTCATTGGTGAAGTTGATCAGTTTGCAAAGAGTTCTCAAAGGATCGGATCAGATCTTATTCAATGCAAAAGCTTAACTCTCTAAAATCATAATATCAAGATTATTGTTGAGTGTTTCTGGCTTAGATTGCGTCTCTATTTTTTGAGTTGGATCACGCTCCATGATCCATCATCAAGATAGAATGCATAAGGAGTAAAAACTCCTTATGCTCTATATCCTGATGATGGATCACAAATGTGATCCGAAACGTCGATGCAAAAAATACAAACACAATCTAAGCCAGAAACACTCAGCATTATTCTTCATGGATTGTGGAAATCTGTTATCACTAATATCAAGATTATCTCAAAATGGTTCGGATACCCTCCAATCCTTAATACTAAACCAAAAAAACTACAAGATTAATCACAAAATACAAATAAGATATCAAAGATTTCTTTGCCACATACCTTCTTATCTATAAAATCTGCCCAAAATCGAGCCATAGCTCGGTCATATGGATCAGCTGGTAAGAAAGCAGGGCCATTGCTCCATACCTCATCAATATACTGCAATATAATGGCAGACTCAGCCACAGATATGCCATTGTGAACCAAAACAGGTACTTGCTTATGCACAGGATTCATTTCCAGCAAGAGGGGGCTCTTAGACCTCAAATCCTGTTCCACATACTCATATTTGATGCCCTTTTCTTGAAGGGCAATCAACACTCTGAGAGCATAGGGACTGGCCCAGAAGCCAAGAACCTTAACCTCATCTTCACCTGCCATCTTCACCAAGTTTTCTTTGCAGGAGAACAACAAATCTGTGCTGTATTTGTAGTACCTTTGGGTTCTGTAAGTAGGTCAACGTGAAATGGAACAGACCCTACAGACAAACGTTTAAGGGGAAGATGAGTAGGACCCACTGTAGTTAGATTAGTATATATATTGCATAAATTAAATTGTGACGTAGTTGCTTGCGTCACCTCGACCTATTGGTCTGTTAAGAATTTATTCGGTGTCGGTGTTTTCCATTGTTTATTTAATAAATCTAAGGTTTTATTTCTTGCTGGAGGCTAATAATTTTATGTTTTTTATTTCTATTAAATGGGGCAGTTATTTTATATTTATAAGATATATTTTAATGATGTATTGCTGATGAAATAGATATTATTGATTTTGATTTTAAAAATATATAATTGAATTTTATAAAATATCATAAATTAGCAATCACATCTTGGTGTGTAATGGGTACGTTGAAAAGGTATGGAAAGTCAATTTGGAAAAACATGTCTATATTTTGGGTACATTGTGCAGTACATGAGGTCAATTGATAGTTTCAAATCAATTATGCCTCCATTTACAAGGATTCAAAGGTCTCAAAGGTCTCAAAGGATAAGTGATAGTTTCAAATCAATTATGCTTCCATTTACAAGGATCCAAACATGATTGAAGAAAAAACCTTTGAATCAAGAGAATAATCAAGCTCCTTTACCAACAGGCTCATGTTATTTACAATAGAGAGAGGGAGACAAAAAGAGAGGTGGTTATAGAAAGAGGGAGAGATGGAGGGAGGAAGAATGAGAGAGAGAGAGGAGTAAGGAGATAGAGACAGGGGATAGAGATAGAGAGGGATATGGAGAGAAGGAGAAGAATGAAGATGGAGAAGGAGAAGGATATGAAGAGAAAGAGAGGAAGAGATAAAGGTAGAGAGAAGAGATTAATATATAGAGAGGAAAGCCCAGGGAGAGAATGAAAGAGGGACAAATAGAAAGATAAAGATAGATTTAGGAAGTGATAAATAGAGAGGGGGAGGCAATAGATTTTTTTTAGTTGCACCAGTGATGAAAATGCATGTATCTACATGTTCCAATTCAGTATTTCCTATGAAGGATATTTTATAAATTCGCATTATTGAATTTGAAAACCAGTTAACTTTGATGGGAAGGATTGTATTCACTATAACTTTAAAAACTTGAAACTAATTAGGCATAAGATAACATATTGATATAACCTACCTTGTGTATAATTAGCATGGGCATCAGGAAAATTCACCACCAGCAATTCACCATGGGAAATTTTACCACCAACAATTCACCGCTGGAAAATTCACAGCCATGACAAATTCACCTCAAGGAAAATTTATTGCATTAAAAGTGATGAATTGTTGGCGGTGAATTTTCCTTGAGGTGAATTTGTCATGGCGATGAATTTTTCAGTGGTGAATTGTTAGGGTGAATTTTCGAACGGTACGAATTTTCCTAGAACCATTAGCATGAAATAGTGAATATATATATATATATATATATATATATATATATATATATAACATAATATATGTGAACTAATAACTTCTTTTGCTAGATAAAATAGATATTTTATCTGAATGCAATACTTCCGTGTTTGGTGTAGCAACAATCACTTTCTTCTATTTGCTTTGTGGTTGCTTACTCAAATCCTGCGTTATATTATACAATTCAGCCTTTGCATTTTCAAATTATAATTTGTACAATTCAAAGAAGACTTATAAGCAACTTCAGTAAAAACTCCTGCAGATTATTGAACGCAATTCTGGACAAAGTTGTTAAACATAATAATTTTTTTTTTTTTTTTGGAATAATTCCTTGCATATATTATAACTGAGAGAACTAATTTGTTTTAGGTTATATACAGAAGGCTTGTGGCAGCTGATAATGTTGTGCAGTTTTGAGTTGCTTGCTAATTGAGTAGAATTGTTTTATTGGGCAAATATAATCTTTAAATGAAGAGTTCTTTGAGAAAACTGTGTATCAATTTTTTTACATCAAAGTTTCAGATCACACTTGGTAAACCATCATCTGAAAAACAAATGATGATGATCACAGAATGTGATCCAAAACATTGACGAAAGAATAGGCATACAGTTTTTCCAAAAAGTTTTATGACTTGAACTCATAGACTGCAAAAATCGTGTTAAATCATTAGTTAGAGACTTATTCTTATAACCTTTGTTGAATGTTTCTGTTTCATGTCAGTGTGAAGTGCTTTTTATAGATAAACTGTTTCACTTACCCACCATCAGGATGCTAAGTATTTTCAGATAGATACTAAGACTCACCTATCACCATTGGAGTGCACAGCACCCAGCCTTGCCCAGGTATGGCTTGCATTAACATATCCACTTTAACATGGAGTGTACCCAACAAGCTTCACCTTCAGTCATCATCGTGATAATCACTTCACCTTTCTACTAGACAATTGCCCATTGGACCATGGCTACGTAAAATTATAATAATGTCCTCAACATACATTTAAATAGTTAGATTTATTCACGATTCAGAAAGGCTGAAATGTCCTTATGGCATTAAATATAAAACATCTACAATATAAAACAGAATGTGATAATTTCCAATAACATCTAAAGAGTAAAGATAATTAACAATTATCGTTTTGAGCTTATTATAATCAAAAGCACAACCAATTATTTGTCTTACTTTTTATTATTCATAGCAGGGAATTTCTACCTGGTTTTGTATGTCAGCAAATTACTAAAATGTGAAATTAGGTTACAATCATTGTTTTGTTCCCTGTCAATATACAATATACAATGGCTACTAACTACACTAATCTATTTTCACATCCCAATTACTTCAAACACAATACAAAAGGTTTGGCCTATGAAAGAATGCAAGAATGCTTTGTATTTTCCCCATAAAAAACACTTTGATCTCTTTCCTTGCTCTTTGCTAACTGTGCAGGAATGCCCTATGTTTTCCTGGCAATAGACTTTTTTCTCTTGATAGTTGACTTGGACTAAGATTGGTCAGCCGAATTGTATTACAATGCTTTTAATTACGTTACCTCTTGACATATTTAATTATCCTAGTGGAGTAATTGTTTCAATTAGACTTGTGTGTTGATGTTGATGCTTCTATACACCTTAAGTATTAGCTGCCTTGTACTCAGATGCATTAATTGTTGTGGTCTGAGCATTTCTAAAGATTGTGTCTTTTGTCTTCAAATATATATTTTTCATACATCACAAGCACATGATCTCAGCCCATGAATTGATTTGCATCCTCATCTTCTTTGTCTAGGTGCAAAGGTTGCACCAATTAGCACTAAAGGTTGAAAAATGAAAATAGTTGCACTTTATGCAGGGCATCTCCAAGACATATTTCCGTTTCTCCAAGAGACATGAACACAGATTGTATCCTAATCAAAGACAAAATTTTATCCTATAAGCATGTGGTCTTATAACAAGACAGTCATTGAAAAAGAACAGAAATCGTGCCTTCGTATTTTTCCATCCAGAGTCATAGTTTAGTCTTAGATGTATGTAGTACTGAAGAGCAATAAATAGTGTTACCATAAATTCTGTTCCAGAGGTAATCACATTTGAGTCACTAGCTTCTGACTTCTTTTCTGAGGCCAGAACTCTACCTACGGCCTCAAACTCTTTTCTCAAACTTTCTTCTTCTGCAGCCTGGCAAGCCCACTACATCAATTAGAAACACTGACTTTGTGATCAAAAGCTGGCTAGAGTTTCTCTTCAAAGGAGCTTCTGTCCTACAAACCAAGCCAATTCTCCAAAGCCTAGACAAACTTATTGCTTTGGCTGCATCTTTTGCGGCCTTAAAATGCCGTGAACATTGTTGATTCATCTTAGCCCTTGGCGCAACACCATCTGCAGTTCACAAGGATGTTGCTTAATATTGATCAGATTTCAATATTCAAATGAAGAGAGACATGGGGAGGGAAGGAGGGGATTATAAAGAGATTTTGGAACATTGTATAGCTATAATATGAAGCTGAATAAAATCATAGAAGGATGAGACTTAATCAGCATATCAATTGATGTTAAAGATGCACTACATTAAGCAACAAAACAGAAGTTGTTTGAACTTCATATCCAATTATAATATAAACCAAAATATAAACAATGGTTCTCTCTCCTCAAATATTCAATGCACAATGCTTTAGTAATTAACTCACTCACCAACTGCCACATACAAAAGCTTACTTGGCCTCACTATAAAAAATATACGATCTATGTAATCAAATATGCTCTTGAAGACCTCAGTATATGCCATTAACACAGAAGAAATATGGAGAGTTAGAGATACAGTCAGGATACAAGTATTTCTCCTTGCACAAGTAATTCTCCCTGTGCAAGATACAACTGAAACTTTTTTTCTTGATAATTTGTATCAGCGCTCCCTTCCCTTCCACCTCCTCCTTGTTCTTGGTAGCAACTACAATTTTGACTGCTACTTTTTTCATCCTTTCCCAAAGTTAAAGAATATATAATGATACTGTTAGTTGTTTTGATTATAATACTCTTAGGTGTTAAGGGAGTCCTACTCTGTAGGCATTATTATGATCATCCATGAATTATCTTTTAGAAATAGCTCAAAAACAAAAGCATTCAATCTGCAAGCAGCAAGCAGAATGGACAAGCCACAATAGAAGACCCAAGTTGTTGCTATGACCTCTAGACAACCCATCCATAGCCAAAATTAAAGATATTCAAGTCGTTTACTCACTTGTTTTTGGCAAGATCACTATAATATCTGAAAAAAATCCTCCTTCCATGATGCTTTGATGGATGTCCATACCCTGTTCCAAAGCTCCTATTTTGGCGCTGGCAGGGAGGATACTGGCGAAGGTTGTGGAATTTGGCTTTACACCTGCCAATTGCATTTGCTTGAAAGTTTCTAAAGCCTTTTCAACAAATCCATTTTGTACATATCCTACAATCATGGCATTCCATGAGATGACATCTTTTTCAGGTATTCTGTCAAACAGTTCACGTGCCTTATTAATGCTTCCATTTTTGCATGCATGTCCATTAGTGCAGTTGCTACTACAATATCTGACAAAGTTACTCTATCCTTTATGCTTCGATGGATGTCCATACTGTTCCAAATCTCCCATTTTGGCATGGGCAGGCAGGATGCTAGCAAAGGTTGCGGAATTTGGCTTTAAACCTGACAATTGTATTTGCTTGGAAATTTTTAAAGCCATTTCAACATCAACAATTCCATTTTGTGCATATCCTGCAATCATTGCAGTCCACGAGACCACATCTCTTCGAGCCACCTTGCCAAACACTTCACGTGCCTTGTGTATGCTTCCACATTTTGCATACATGTCTACCAGGGCTGTTGCACCTAAAACATCTGACAAATTCCTCTATCCTCTATGCTTTGATGGATGTCCATACCCTGTTCCAAAGCATCCATTTTTGTACAGGCAGTGAGAATGGTAGCAAAGGTTGTGAGAGTCTGGATTTACACTACATCTCCATAACTTAATGTAATACTACGTCTCAATAATTTAATGTAAGGAGTGATGAATGATTTAATGAAATTATTAAAAAACTGCAACTTCTGTCAATGGCGATTCTAAAGGTAAGTTATACCACAACCATTGCTATATACATGGGTTTAGCCGATATTTGTGCATAAATCTCACACAGCGTTATAAGCACAATTCCATACAAAGCATATATTAATTCGTTGATTTCTAGAAGCGGTATACAAGGGATATAATACAGAGTATTCCAATCCTACTCTGTACATGGCTAAAACCCGTATTCTTATAATTATAAAACGACATGCTTATGGCAGAAACAATAATGATATAATTGCATTAAAAAAAAAAAGGTCTCTGAAATATGCACACCAGGGGGCTCTTGATGTAGCACAGGCGTTAGTCCACCCTGAACCATATGCAACTTGACCCCTACTGATAATACCCCACAATAGCAAGCCCTCACACTACCAGCGCCATTATCTTCTCTAGAATGTGGGGGAAGGAAAACGCAAAACGCACACAGAACAGAAAGCTACTAGTGATACCCTGTGGCTATGAATATACGGTGACCTCCTTTAGGTAATACATTATACGTAAAGGTTGCGATGCATTGTATCGTTTTGCCTGCTTCTCCAGAACTTATGTAACCGCCGATTCTTTCCCTAAATAGGCGGATATGTAACGGCTCTTGATGGGCCCTCATCATCAGTTGGTTTTTTCTATTTTATGTTCATGTGTTTCTTATTTTGGGTGGCAACTGTCAGCCTGGGCAGCTTTCTTTCTGTTTTTTTTTGGCTTGTCTCCTCCTTTTTACGGAGCGTTCTTTTTTTGGGGGTTCTTTAGTTTTTGTGGTGGGATTGACTATAGTGGTTTTGGTGAAGGTTGTTCATCGGCTGTGTAAAACTAGCATTTGCATCGATGAGGTGCAATGCTTACTCTAATAAGCTGATTGGCAGATTTAATGGGAGTCAAAAGGGTTGGGGGCATTCAAAATGGTGTGTATGAAAGCGCGTGAATGAGCAGCAGATACAAGTGTCTCATACATTCAAAATGGACATGACAACCACAAAAATTTCGTGGGGTTCCCGCTGGCGTCAAACTAGAGGAGATCCCGGTGGGGTTCCCCCACGTAATAGCCTATCGACTAATAAACTGAGTGATATTTTTGGTTTGGAATTCAAAGGAAAAGCTCAATATTATTACCTTTGAAGATTTTATGGGTTTTGTTTTTGTTTTCTTTGTAAGGATAATTTTATTGTTGTTGTGAATTTAAACCTTCAGCTTCAAGGTTTTGTTATGGAGTTTGTTGCAGAGGTTGAACAAAGATATTCGGAGTTCACTTGCAGATAGTGAGGTTTAATCTACGTTAGTTTTGGAATTAGAGCAAACCGCGATGGCCCAGAGGGGTATCCACGTGAATTGGGGAAGAAGGGGCAAAAAGAATGTAGGCCCTCGAAGAAACAAGTTGGTGAAGTGTTTGGAAGGCTAGAGGCCTGTAATGTCCCCGTTTTAGCCATACATTCTTCTATATCTAATAGCCTATTTCTGGTAGCCAGGCCAATCAAAAATTGAAATTAGGGTTTCCACTTTGAAGGTGGTTTTGAGGTCTTGTGTGTGAGAGTTCCTAACGCATGTCTGGTGGAGCTTTCTGGGTTTTTGGAGTGCTTCATGATGAGGTAACATGCATGACAGGATATTGACTTGCATTCTCGGTTGCTTTTGGAGGCTTGCATGTTGGAATTTTTTAGTTTGAATTTTGGATTCCTCTGGGTTTTCAAAGAGCTCTACGATGGTGTGACATGCAACTGAATCAAAGAACTTTCCCCATATTTACTATTTTTAGTAAGTTGAGACGGCTGCTCAAAATGTGGAGAAAATGAGTTTGAAACAACTTACTATTTTTAGCAATATGCTATTTTTAGTAATTGTTATTTTTGGCAGTGTTATTTTTAGCAGCAGTTCAGTGCAATGGCTATTTCTGGCAGGTTAGCTTGAATAGTTGGTCATCCCAACATTCTTGGAGTTATTTTTGGCAGGTCAATTTATTTGGCTTGGTCTCTAGTATTTGAGGTGATTATTTTGGCAAGTTTGATATTTGATGAGAATATTATTTTAAGTGAAATTATCTCCTAGGCTAAAAGGGACTTATAAAGGGAATATTTAAGTTGCAAGTAATATTTTAATGAAGTGGAATTTTTGGCTAAAGTAAAAGGGACGCTTAGCTTGGAGAAAATATTTGCAAGTTATAAAGTCATTTCACTTTAATATTTGGACGTCTACTTTATGAGATATTTTGCATTTTAATAAACTATAAGCTCCCTCTTATATTTGGACGACTTAGAGAAGAGGGAATCAATGAAATGCAAATGAAGATTGAAAGGTGAATTTGGATTTGAATGTGAATTTCAATTGGGAGCCCTAATTGAGGAGGAAAGTTAAAAATAAGAGACTTGGTCTTCATTTGGAATATCTCTTGTCTATTGTATTGTTATGTTGTCGGAATGATGAGTGAGTTGTTTCGAGGAATGCATACCTCCTAGCTTGGGCTTAGTTTCTTGCTTGAAAGATAGCAACTAGCTAAGATAATGGTTGTTCTTGACTCTTGAGAACAAATTGAGCACATTGTTCTAGAGTTTCTTGTAGTTATGTTAGTTTTTGAATTGTTGGTCCAGTCATAGCTGAAAGTAGTTTTTATTCATAAGTCTTAGAATAAATTTTATATTGTTTTGGGTGATTTTCATTTGTCATTGTCATCCTTGGGTGCCCCCTTTTGGAGAGTTTCAGATTTTATTATGTAGATTTAGATTTTATCTTGAAGAAGTTGCCCCTCTTGAGGATGTACCACTTCTTTCTTTGTCATAACTTGGTCACCATCTTCATATGAGTTCATTGCACTTGGTCTCATGTCATTTGGAGTAGTTTTGAGGGAGTTATGAGCATTTTAGTGAGTCATATAGTTGTTGGTCTGCATTTTCTAGTTGTTGGTCTATCATATTAGATTGTAAAAGTTTGTCATTTGAGAGGGGATTTGGGTTGGAAAGTCATTTTGGAGATTCGAGAATCATATTTGACATTTGCAGCATTGAAACTCTTCTAATACTGCGTTATTTGCAGGAAAGATATTCATTGCAAAAGATTGATGGCCCTCATCATCAGTTGGTTTTTTCTATTTTATGTTCTTGTGTTTCTTATTTTGGGAGTCTGGGCAGCTTTTCTTCTTTTTTTTTGGCTTGTCTCCTCCTTTTTATGGAGCGTTCCTTTTTGGGGGTTCTTTAGTTTTTGTGGTGGGATTGGCTATAGTGGTTTTGGTGAAGGTTGTTCATCGGCTGTGTAAAACTAGCACTTCCATCAATGAGGTGCAATGCTTACGCCGATAGGTTGATTGGTAGATTTAACGGGAGTTAAAAGGGTTTGGGGCATTCAAATTGTGTGTACGAAAGCGCGTGAATGAGCAACGGATACAAGTGTCCCATGCATTCAAAATGGATGTGACAACCGCAAAAAAAATTTGGGGTTCCCGCCAGTGTCAGACTGGAGGAGATTCTGGTGGGGTTCCCCCATGTAATAGCCTATCGGCTAATAAACTGAGTGATATTTTTGGTTTGGAATTCAAAGGAAAAGCTCAAAATTATTACCTTTGAAGATTTTATGGGTTCTGTTTTTGTTTTCTTGGTAAGGATAATTTTATTGTTGTTGTGAATTTAAACCTTCAGCTTCAGAGTTTTGTTATGGAATTTGTTGTAGAGGTTGAATAGAGATATTCAAAGTTCACTTGCAAATAGTGAGGTTTAATCTGCATTCATTTTGGTATCAGAGCAAACCACGATGATCGAGAGGGGTATCCACATGAATTGGGGAAGAAGGGGCAGAAGGAATGTAGGCCCTCAAAGAAACACTGGTGAAGTGTTTGGAAGGCTAGAGGCCTGTAATGTCCCTGTTTTAGCCATACGCTCTTCTGTGTCTGATAGCTTATTTTCGGAAGCCCGTAGGCCAATCAAAAATTGAAATTAGGGTTTCCACTTTTGGAGGAGGTTTTGAGACCTGTCTTGCATGTGAGAGTTCTTAATGCATGTCTGGTGGAGCTTTCTGGGTTTTTGGAGAGCTTCATGATGAGGTAACATGCATGACAGGATGTTGACTTGCATTCTCGGCTACTTTTGGAAGCTTGCATGTTGGAATTTTTCAGTTTGGATTTTTGATTCCTCTGGGTTTTCAAAGAGCTTCGCAATGGTGTGACATGCAACTAAATCAGAGAACTTTTCCCAAATTTACTATTTTTAGTAAGTTGAGACGGCTGCTCAAAATGTGGAGAAAATGAGTTTGGAACAACTTACTATTTTTAGCAATATGCTAGTTTTAGTAATTACTATTTTTGGTAGTGTTTATTTTAGCAACAATTCAGTGCAATGGCTATTTCTGGCAAGTTAGCTTGAGTAGTCGGTCATCTCAACATTCTTGGAGTTATTTTTGGTAGGTCAATTTATTTGGTTTGGTCTCCAGCATTTGAGGTGATTATTTTGGCAAGTTTGATATTTGATGAGAATATTATTTTAAGTGAAATTATCTCCTAGGCTAAAAGGGATTTATAAAGGGAATATTTAAGTTGTAAGTAATATTTTAATGAAGTGGAATTTTTGGCTAAAGTAAAAGGGATGCTTAGCTTGGAGAAAATATTTGCAAGTTATAAAATCATTTCACTTAAATATTTGGACGTCTACTTTATGAGATATTTTGCATTTTAATAAACTATAATCTCCCTCTTGTATTTGGACGACTTGGCGAAGAGGGAATCAATGAAATGCAAATGAAGATTGAAAGGTGAATTTGGATTTGAATGTGAATTTCAATTGGGAGCCCTAATTGAGGAGGAAAGTTAAAAATAAGAGACTCGGTCTTCATTTGGAGTATCTCTTGTCTACTATATTGTTATGCTATCAGAATGGTGAGTGAGTTGTTTCGAGGAATGCATACCTCCTAGCTTGGGATTAGTTTCTTGCTTGAAAGATAGCAACTAGCTAAGATAATGGTTGTTCTTGACTCTTGAGAATAGATTGAGAACATTGTTATAGAGTTTCTTGTAGTTATGTTAGTTTTTGAGTTGTTGGTCTAGTCATAGCTTAAAGTAGTTTTTATTCATAAGTCTTAGAATAAATTTTATATCATTCTAGGTGGTTTGCATTTGTCATTTTCATCCTTGGGCACCCCCTTTTGAAGAGTTTTATATTTTATTATGTAGATTTGTATTTTATCTTGAAGAAGTCGCCCCTCTTGAGGATGTACCACTTCTTTCTTGGAAAATTTTTAGATAATTCATTAAGTAGTAGTTGTAGTTATTTTTTGGTCATAACTTGGTCACCATCTTCCTATGAGTTCATTGCACTTGGTCTCATGTCATTTGGAGTAGTTTTGAGGTAGTTATAAGCATTTTAGTGAGTCATATAGTTGTTGGTCCGCATTTTCTAGTTGTTGGTCTATCATATCAGATTGTAAAAGTTTGTCATTTGAGAGGGGATTTGTGTTGGAAAGTCATTTTCGAGATTGGAAAATCATATTTGACATTTGCAGCATTGAAACTCTTCTAATACAGCGTTATTTGTAGGAAAGATATTCATTGTAAGGTTGTTACAATAGTACTGCTCAGCCATTTCCATTTCTTGCACTCTTATATTTCTCACGTTTGTGAAAGAGACTGGTCTTTGCTTAGTCTATTGTAATCCTCGCATTTGTGGAACAGACTGGCCTTGTTTAGTCTTTCTTTTTGTACTGGTCATTGAATAAGTAGAAGGGGTCAGCAATTCACCCATTTAATTTTTTGTACTGCATTGTAATCATTATATTGTTGATTGGTTGAGCTATCAATAAATTCATAAGACCCCGAGTGCCATATGCTAGCACCTCACCCACATCGAGTCTTGGTGCACATTCTTGGGTTGGGTTACTTTCAACATTGTTCTTCATTTCAAGTAAGTACTGACGATCCTCAGCACCATATGATAACATCATTCTCATCCTAAGTTTGAGTGTGCATTCTTGGCATAGAGTTACTTTTTAGTAGTGTTTGGTTTTGGGCTAACCTTAACGGGTGCTTGTTGTACTGGATTGTCTATCAAAATATCAAAAAAAAATTGGTTGGCTCATTACAAGGCCCTTGAGACTAGATTAAAATTGGACAAGTCCGAAGAGGAACCAAAAAACTTAGCAAATGTTGCTACAGTTTTAGACCCTATAGAGAGGCTTACTAAAGCATTGACTAAACAAAGTTCCAGAGTAAAGGTGGATATTTCAGATTTTAAAGGTGAGCTCAACCCAGATGCTTTTCTAGATTGGGTCCAAGAATTGGAGAAGTATTTTGAAATGGAAGATATTGATGAGGATGATCCAAAAAGAGTGAAAATAGTCGCATCCAAGTTGAAGTCACATGCAGCCATGTGGTGGGAGAATGTCAAATTTCGAGAAGAAAAGAAGGAAAAAATAAGATTAGGCTTTGGCCTAAGATGTTGAAACATTTGAGAGATTGGTTTTTTCCCTCTGATTACTAGTAGAAATTGTTTAAAGAATTTTGAAATCTAAAACAAATGGATCAATCAATATAGGCTTATACTGAACAGTTCATGAGGCTTCAAATTTGAACGGATATACAAGAAAGTGAAGGGAAAACAACAACTCAATATGTGAATGGATTAAATTTTCAACTTCAAGATGAGCTTGCAATGGTGAAAATTCCTATTGTCGATGAGGCTTATCGATATGCCTTAAAGGTAGAGGAGAAACTAAACTAGAAAAACAAAATAGCGAGTAAAAGGGGTGATAGAAAACAAAATAGAGAGAAAGATGTTTCTTTGGAAACTACAATAAGTGAAGAGTCAAAAGAAGGCAAGAACATGAAGATTGACTTCAAAGGAAAGGGAGGCTTTAGAGGTAGAGGATTAGGACAACTACCTCCTAGAGAGTGGAATCCCGTGAAGTGTTTTATGTGATGAAGCCCATAAGGCTATAGACTGCCCTCTAAACCCCAAAAGGGTAATGGTGGCCCAAGAAGAAGAAAAACCTTGGTTAGAAGAAGCTGAGGCTGAATCCTAAAGTTGATTGGAAGAGAAAAAGTGTCTTCCGAACAAAATGCAAATGTAAGGACAAAGTATGTAGGTGATCATAGATGGTGGATCTACTGATAATCTGGTGAATACAAAAATGGTTAAAAAATTACAACTTGCTTGTGTTCCAAAATCTAATTCCTATAATATTTCTTGGTTTAAAAAGGATCATAGTGTGTTTGTAGATAAATCTTGTCTCGTAGCATTCAAAATTGGTCCTTATGAGGATGAAGTTCTCTGCAATGTATTGTTGATGGATGCATGCCATTTATTGTTGGGTAGGCCTTGGTAGTATGATCAAAATGTGACCCATCGAGGTAGAGACAATACTTATGAGGTTCAACATGAAGGAAGGAAAACAATTTTAAAACCATGGCAAGAGGAAGAAGCATCTAAAGTGGTGGCTTTGTCTCTTCTAGCAGAAGCCAAGTTCGAGCTTGAAGAAAAAAACAAAGTTCTAGCTGAGCCAAGACAAGAGTTGGAGGAAAATTTAGGAGAAAAGGAGGTATGCGATTTGAAGAATGAGATGCAATCAAAAATTGATGTAGAGCTGCAACAAGATTCAACTAACAAGATTACATGTACACCTCAAGAAATAGGTGTTGAAGCTTCAGTTGACTATGACCTTCTTTCTCAAGGAGATAGTGAGTTGTTGGAGTATAAGAACAATCATCAAAGATCTTCCAAGAATGTGATCCAAAATTCATTCCAAAGTAACTTCCTTACCCATTCAAAGAGGAGTGATGTGAAGTTTGATTGGAGCAAGGAAAAAAATTTCAAGTCTACTAGTGATTGCAGTAGTGATTATTTTATTGGTTTTTCTTTGGAGCTTTTTCCTAGATTTATCTATCCAACTGAATGGTGGAATCAACATTGGACTCTTGTCCCTAGAAAAACATGGGTTGGAACCTTGGATGATAGCTTAGATTATGCCAAGGAATCCAAACAAAATACTTTAAAGATCAGTCTATTTGCGACAATGCAGATTGACTCTTTTGAACCAGGAGGTTCAAACCTTTGTAAAGGCAGGGAAGATGATGTAACCGTCGATTCTTTCCCTAAATAGGCGGCTATGTAACAGTTGTTGATGGGACCTCATCATCAGTTTAATTTTCTATTTTTTGTTCGTTTGTTTCTTATTTTGGGTGGCAACTGTCAGTCTGGGCAGTTTTCTTTTTTTAGGCTTGTCTCCTCCTTTTTATGGAGCATTCATTTTTGGGAGTTCTTTAGTTTTTGTGGTGGGATTGGTTGTAGTGGTTTTGGTTAAGGTTGTTCATCGCTTGTGTAAAATAAATTGGGTGATATTTTTGGTTTGGAATTCAAAGGAAAATCTTAATATTATTACCTTTGAAGATCCTATGGGTTATGTTTTTGTTTTCTTTGTAAGGATAATTTTACTGTTGTGAATTTAAACCCTCAGCTGCAGGGTTTTGTTATGGAGTTTTTTGCAGAGGATGAACAAAGATATTTAGAGTTCACTTGCATATACTAAGGTTTAATCTGCATCAAGAACCCTATGCCATTGATCCCTCAAGTCAACTCGTTTTTCTCACAAATTTGTCTAAGTTTATTTCATTTCATTATTTGGTACTTATTAATAATTGTTTAATTCAGCAACATGAAATTAGAATTTGTAGTGCATCCATGTACAAACACATACTCTCTAACATATTGGCATACATATAGTTTTCTATCCAGGTAATCTTTAAATCTCCTTTAGGTGCAAGTGCTAGTATTATTTTATCTTTATAAGAGAGATTTTAATGAAATAGATGTTATTGAATTTGATTTAAAAATATATAAAATTGAATTTTGTAAAATATCATAAATTTAATATATTCTTTTTTTAAAAATCACGAATTCTTATCAATTAAAAATTAAGATTTTCATATTGTAAAAAAACTAATTCAAAAATTAACAATTGAATTTTGATAAAACATGATAAAATTTTATACATTGTAAAAAATATCACAAAATTTATATATTGTTTCTAATTTTTGTTATCATTTCTTGTTAATAAAAACTTAAGATTTTCATATTGTAGAAACTACCATCTTTCAACAATCTTTGAACAATTCCTTTCCAAAATTACAATTTATGATCTTCTAGATATTCTTAGTTTCATTGTAGATAAGCATGATTTTCTTTTTGTTAAGGTTTGTTTCTTCCCTCTTCATAAGATAGTTAAAACCAAGGAAAACCCAAAACTTGAGCAAGGGGAGAGTAATTGTGAAAACTTAGCTAACGGATATAGAAATTTATGAGCTTGTGGATTCTAAGTAGAATTTCTAGATATTTGAATTTTACCTATTTCTTTATGCATCAACCCCCCTAAATTACATTTGGAAAGCATGGTAAATAGTCTCACAAAAGCTATCATGGTATGATAAGTCTTTTAGTCATGGGATCAGTTTTGCTTCTTCATCAATTTGGTGGAATCACGTGATTCATGTTAATAGTTTGCCTCTTGCCATGATTCCTAGACTAAAAGCTAAACGTTTATACAAAAGAGGTATCCAGGTGTTTAGCAACTTATGGAATCCTACCAGCTTCACATGGAAATCCTAGCAACAACTTAGAATCTGCTTTAATTTAAATGCTAAAGATAAATCCACAGTGTTGGAAATCCAAAATATGGTGCCCCCTAACCTCGTCATCCTCATGTCCACTAGCTATCATGCAAGCTTTTTCAAATACTAGAGGTGGCCAAATGGTAGCTGCATCAGAACTTTTCCTCTTAAGGCCATTTATAAACAGCTTATCCCTACAATGTCCCTATAAAGTAGGCATATCTCCATTTGGCACTGTCACCTCAACAAACCAAAGTGGAACATGCTCAGCCTGCAAATTTGGCAATCAAATGCTAATGCACAATCCCAATTCATCGCTTTGAAGCTTATTCATGCCAAACTTTCGGTTGGAACCCACCTCAAATTTCTTTGTCCACCTCCCTCATGTCCATTTTTTGGCATGATTGAAACTTTTAAACATTGTTTTTGGTTTTGTCCTCAAAATAAAAAGCTATGGACTTCCCTCTTTGCTTCCTTTCTAGTGATGTTTCCTTTCCCATGGTCATGGAAATCAACTCTTCTCGAGCTCTCTTCCAAGCACAATTTGTTAACCAGCTCAAGTTGACTTATCATAATAAAAAACATATATGGAGATTTTGATGCCGAGCTGTCTTGGCTCGTGCCTTGTATCCCCTTGAGATCATTTTTATTTTCATTTACTCCAACTTGCATACCCTTGTTATGAGCATAAACACTTTCTTGAGAAACAAGGACAATACTTCTACCGACCTCTTACTCCCAGGAAAGAGTCTCTTGACCCAAATCTAAGAAAAAACTAAGCCTATCTTTCCTAGTGCAATAGGTGTATACAGTCAAAGTTGGATTTATGTGATCAATACAAGTTGATGTGGAATGCTGGGAAGAAATGTATGTGTAATGTCTAGAAAAATGTAGAAGAAACATATCAGAGCAAACATGCAATGCAATCTAAAACTCTAATGCAATCTAATTTATATCGACAAAGTACAAAGGAATTAAAAATGTAAATAAAGAAATAATCTCACCCAATCTACATTCTTCCATGATTTATCTCTGTTGTCCTCCATTTTGCTTGTAGTAGCTTATGTCATGCCTGAAAAATTTCATCGAAAAACCTAACAATTTTCTTTTTCTTAAAGACAATAATTAAGCTAGGTAACATTCTAAGGCTTGAGACATAACACTAATATGAAAATGAGTTGAATACCTACGAGAAGTTGAATTTGTAATGTCAAAATTTTGACGAAAGGGAAAAAATAAGATGATAAAGATAATTGATGTTCTATGTGTAACATGTAAGTGACATTACATGCATCGGATGATGTTGCCCATGCAACATCATCTTTGACACATGGCTAGAGAGTGGGAAGATGAAGGACTAGAGCAATTGGGTGAGCAGATTTTATCGTGCACACCCTAAATCAATAACATAGTAAACCTAACTAAATTAAGATTGTCAAATCTTAATAATCTACCCTCCCTGGAATGTTTGACTTTCCAATGGTAGCACTATGCCAAGGCTATTGGGAGTATGATGAACTAGCTTCATTGAAGGTTAAAAAAAAACATAACGCATTTGTTGACAAGGTCCATTAACTAAGTTTCATTTGTGTAATTCTCTCAAAACGATGTAATGACAACAATGAGGGTGAAGGTTTCATTTAAAATAAATTAATTAATTAAATTAAAGAATATAAAAATAAATTAAATAATAAAATAACTGACTATTTCTAACTTCATTCCATATATTATAATCACATAATAGATATATTATTTATTTATATAATATATCTAATAATAGATTTAAATCCTCTATTTTCATTACATTTGTCAATTTAATATATAAAGAAATTTAATTTATTTATTGATATGGACAGGGTTGGATTAAATCAATCACTGACTCAATGCTCCGGGTCTCACCTTTGGTAACCCTTGGTGTCACTTCCTACACCACTCACCCTGTAGGTCCTATGCTATTTAGGCACCCCTGGATCTTCTGCCAACCCTGCTATCATTTACAATGCCTCAACCAACCAAATCTTGGTGCTTTTCCTCTTGTTCACTCACTAGCCCTTATTCTCCCTAAAGACTAGTTGGTACTCCAAACGCTTCCCAACTTGATGTAGGGGTGTGTAAAGATTCCATGACTTTAGAAACCATCTTACAAAGGCTCTTTATTGACCTACCATCAACATTTCTCCATCGCTTAACCAAGAACCCTATTTTAGGGTTTGGGCAGGGCTACAAGCCTTGAGCCCCTTTTAGGCCTCCTTACACAAGAAAACTGGTTAGAACTCCTCTCCTTCAACTAGTTAGGAAAAAATCCCTTCTGACACCCTGGCTCAAATTCCAAACACTAAAATATTTTTAAGGTTTGGGTCCCTCTCTGTCCGTACACAGGCAGAACTCAGATTTTACAAGAAACTAGGGTTTTTTTAGACATTTCTTGGTCTATTTTGCTTTGTTCCAACCTCAAATGCACTGATGAAGAGTCATTCTTCTTTCCCAAACCTTGTGAAATCTTCCTAAACTCATCACACACCATAGGTTTAAATGAAACAACACTCCTGAACCGTTAGGTTATGATTTTTGTTGTCTTTTCCATGTTGGGCATTCCAAGCTTGCTTAGGAAAAGTTCTTTAGCATGCTTCCTTGCCCACTACAAACTCCTACTCCTACAATATGTATAGTTAAAGAGATTAGCCTTACTTCCAGAAAATCCATACTTCTTGGTACGGTGTGGAAGCATGCTAAAACTCCATTTTCACACAAATTACTAGTCAGGGCAGCAACTTAAGGAAAACACAGAAATTACTCTAACTCTTGAAAGTGACTGAAACAATAAACTATTGGACCAAGGAAAAATAAAAAGAACTTAACTTCATCCTACTCTATCTAGGAGATTTTTTTTCTCAATCCATTTTATTGTTGTCATAGGACAAAGAAGGAAAAACATAGAAAAATGCTCACTAAATTCACTATTTTCTATTTTTTCTCATTAAACTTCAATACTCCAAACTTAACCAACCCTTCAAATAGGTTGAGGGCTTCCTTTTACAATGGTTGAAAATGGTTAGGTTTCCTCTTTTGAGCCTAAGAATGGCCAAAAGGTTGTTGTTGTAAAACACAGTGTGTTTTGCAACTTTTATCTATAGCTTAGGGAACAACCACAAAAAGGATTCCAAACTTATTCAAATTATAACCTAAGAAAGGTCCATAACCACCAAATAAGATGACCCACAAGACCTAACAAAACACAACAAAAAGGAATTTGACCAACACCTTCAAATAAGCTTGCACTTTGCCAGGTGCTCTTGCACCATTCTCCCCCTCTCTGCACAAAGATCAAGGAATTTGAGGTGATATCAGTGATAGATCAATGCCTAGCATCTTAAAGTCAGCTTCCTCAACCCAGGTAGCCTCAGATTCATGTTTGCTCCTCCACTTGACAAGGTGCTCCATGTACACCTTGTGTCTTGTAGCCTTCTTCACCCTGGACTCCAAGATCTTCTTTGCCTGAGGCTTATCTTGATTAGGAAGGGGTATATTACTGATATCCTTAAAGATCTCCTGACTGTTATGAACTTCATCGCTGACTGTCCCCTTATACCTGATCAAATTAGCAACATTAAATACCAGAGATATGCCCAAATTTGATGGTAATTCTACCTTGTATGCATTCTTCCCATACTTGGCTAACACCTTGCATGGTCCCACTCTTTTCATCTACATTTTGGTTGGCATTCCCTTCTACAACCCGAGTGATTTGTTAAGATGGACCATAACATAGTCACCTACTGCAAATTGCACATCTCTCCTTGACACATCAACTTTATCTTTCAATTTTTGTGTTGCTGTTGTGATTGTCTTCTTAACCTGCTCCTAAATCTCCTTCATGGTCTGACTGAAGTCTTCTACATGTCCACTTCTATTCTCCATAGATCCAAGGTCTCTAAGTTCACAAATGCCTCTTGGGTGCATCCCATACACAACCTCAAAAGGACTTTTTCCTGTAGTTCTGTTGACACTGTCATTGTAGGCATATTCAGGTTGAGAAATCACCATATCCCATGTCTGTCCATATTCTTTAGTTAAGATCCTCAAAAGGTTTCCCAACACTCTATTAACCACCTCTATTTGACCATCGGTCTGAGGAGGGTAGGCTGATCCAAATGACATATTTGTTCCCAATCTGCTCCATAAAGTCTTCCAAAAATGGCTCATGAATTTCACATCCCTGTCTGATACAATGCTCAATGGCAATCCATGGATTCTTACAACTTCCCCGAAGAAGAGATTGGCTATGTAACCTGCATCATGTGTAGTTTTGCAAGGGATAAATTGACTCATATTGCTAAATTTGTCCACAACTACATACACACAGTCAAACCCTGCCTTAGTCTTGGGGAATCCTACCACAAAATCCATACTAACACACTCCCATGGTCTGCTGGGAATGGGTAAAGGTTGATACAAACCAGCATTTCTAGCTCCCCCTTTGGCTTTCATGCAAACAACGCACTGTTCCACATATCTTCTGACATCTCTTGCAAATTTAGGCCAATAATAGAACCTTTGCACTAGTTCTAAAGTTTTATTGATACCAAAATGCCCACTAAGACTGCCATTATGTTTTTCTTGAATCAATTTTTCCCTCATTGACCCTCTTGGAACACACAACAGAGTACCCTTAAATAACAATCCATTTTGTAGTGTATACTGAGCATATTGACTATGAAAGTGATTTTCAAAATCAGAGCATACCTTGTAGGCTTCTGAGAAGTCTTCATCCTCACCATAGAGGTCTTTGAAACTCTCTAATCCAATGCTTTTCAGTTGTATCTCTTGGACTATCAACATTCTCCTGCTTAATGCATCTGCCACCTTGTTCATTTGCACTTTCTTGTGCTTGATGGTAAAAGTGAAAGCTTGGATGTATTCCATCCATTGCAAATGTCTATTACTCAGCTTCTCTTGCGTGTTAATGTAACTGAGTGCCTGGTTATCAGTGAAAACCACAAACTCTTTGGGAAACAAATAGTGCCTCCACTTCCTAAGGGACTGCACTAAAGCATATAACTCAAGATCATAGGTGGAGTATTTTTGCTTGGCTTCATTGAGCTTTTCACTAAAGAAGGATACACACCTACCTTCTTGACTAAGTACTCCTCCTACTGCTACTCCACTTGCATCACACTCAATTGTGAATAACTTGTCAAAACTAGGCAATAACAGAATGGGTTGAGTTGCCACTTCTTGTTTCAGTTTTTAAAACCCTTTATCAGCCTCTTGAGTTGACTTAAACTTTGTTTTCTAACCACCCTTGATTGTATCTAATACTGGTGCATAGATGCCACTAAATTTCCTTATAAATTTCCTATAAATTTGAGCCAATCCATGAAAACTCCTTACCTTGGTTGTTGTGGTTGGTGTAGGGCAGTTTAGGATGGCTTCCACCTTGCTTGGATCCATCTTCAATATTCCTTGGGATACTACAAAGCCTAGATACACAATTTCTTGCTTGAAGAACTCACACTTCTCAAGTTTAATTGCTAATTGTTCTTCTTGCAACCTTTTAAGAACCATCTCCACATGCTTCAAATGTTCTTCTGCTATCTTACTGAAAATCAGTATGACATCAAGATAGACTACTACAAAGATCCCTGTGAAATCCTTAAGCACCTCATTCATTAGTCTCATGAACATGCTAGGGGCATTTGAGAGGCCAAATGGCATCACTTTCTGCTCATACAAGCCATCATTTGTCTTAAAAGTTGTCTTCCATTCATCACCCTCCTTGATTCTGATTTGATGATACCCACTCTTAAGATCCAACTTGGTGAAGTATTGTGCACCTCCAAGACAATCCATCAGGTCTTCAATTCTAGGAATAGGAAATCTATACCTATGGTGATTCTATTAATTGCTCTAGAATCAGTACATAATCTCCACTTACCACCTTTTTTTGTTGCCAAAACCACTGGGACTGCACATGGACTAATACTCTTTTGAATCAAGCCTTGATCCAACAACTCCTTCACTTGTCTAGCCACTTCAAGATTCTAATCTGGTGTGAGTTTGTATGCTTCTTTGTTAGGTAAGGAAGCTCCAGGTATGAAATCAATTTGATGGCTTATAGCTCTCCTTGGAGGTAGGGTTGCAGGTGTACCATCACTGACAATTTCCTTGTACTTTTCTAGTAGTCTTTGTACTGTTTCAGGTATGACTGTCTTCTCAGCCTTTTCTTCATCTTTTGACTGCATTAGGATCACATATCCTTTATTCCCTTGGTGTAGTCCTTAAGGAACCCCTTACCACTGCTTAACATGATGTTAGGTACCTTTGACTGTCCCTCATCTTCTTCTAATAATGACTGCAACTTGAAAGTTCTTCCATCCTTCTTGAATTCAATGGTGTTCTCCTTCCCATGATATACAGCACCTCTGTCATATTGCCATGGCATGCCAAGCAGAAGATGGCATGCATCCATGGGTAGTACATCACAAACCAACTTGTCTTTATATCCTCCAATTGAAAATTCCACTGTTACCTGCTCATTCACTAGAACACTCTGCCCTTTGTTCAACCATGTGACTTTGTAAGGGTTAGTGTGGGGTTTGGTTTCCAATTTCAACTTATTTACTACCTCCTTAGAGATGATGTTATCTGTAGAACCAGAATCTACAATGACCTTGCATACCTTTCCAAATATCTTGCACCTTGCTCTAAACAAAGCTCTCCTTTGCTTGGGTTCTTCTTTGACTGGTTGTCTGATCAAAACCTTGTTAAACATTAGATTTTATCCTACTTCTGATTCTATATGACTGATCTCAGATACCTTAGGACTCATGATGTCCTCTTGTACATAAGCCACTCTTTTCTCATTGCTAGAAGAGGATGCTTTCTCCGGGCATCTATAAGCAGGGTGACCTAGTTGGTTGCAATGGTAACACTTCATGGTGGCAAAGTAAGAGTTACTTCTGCCTGCTCCTCTTCCTCTGTTAAATCCTACTCTTGAAGATGTTTCACCTCCATGCTCAGTAAGCTTAAATTCTCCATGGTTTCTTTGGTCACTACCTCTTCCTTGGTAACCACCACGCTGTCCTCTTTGATCTCTGCCTCTGCCTCTGCCCTTAGAGGACTGATCATGCTTTCTTTTGTTCCTTTCCTCAATCTTCATAGCCAGCTAATAACATTGGTGGATTGTTTTAGGAATCAAAAGAGCCATCTCTTCTTGGATATTCCATTTTAAGCCATTAAGATACCTAGCCACTTTTAGGCTCTCATCCTCTGTCACATTCGATCTCAAACAAAGCTTCTGAAACTCTTCAGTATAGGTGTTGAAATCTTGTTCTTTCTGTCTTCTTGTGTAGTTGGATCTCATAATCATCTGGCATATAGGCTTCCTTCACCTTAGCAACCATTCCTTTCCAAGTTGATATGGGATGTTTGCCTTCTTTCTCCCTTTCAGTCTGAACAAATTTCCACCATGTCAAAGCTGATCCTCTCAACCTTGATTTAGCAACCTTCACTTTCTATGCTTCAGTGACTCCATCACATTCAAAGTGGTTCTCCATGCCATCTGTCCAATCCATGACCAAATTAGGATCCATCTTTCCACTGAACAGTGGTATGCCCTCAAGTCCTTATCCACTCAAGGCTTTCAATGCTTTCAAGAAAGGCTCCTCCTCTAGAACAGGGTCAGGTTCAGGGACCTTGTCTTCCTCTGCAACCTTTTCTTCCTTTGGCACCATTCCTTCCAACCTTGCATTGTTCAATGCTTTCTCAAGTTGCTCTATTCTTTCTTTTAAGGACTTGTTGTCCTCTTCCTGTTCTTCAACCCTCTTGGCTAATTGTGCATTTGTCACTAGGGCTGGAGTTTACTTTGACTCAACTTTTGACATATAAGCTGCTTTCCCAAATCTTTAGTTAAGCTCTGATACCAATCTGATAGGGACGTGGTTGGATTGAATCAATCACTAACTCAATGCTCTGGGTCTCACCTTTGGTAACCCTTGGTGTCACTTCCTACACCACTCAACGTGTAGGTCCTATGCTATTTAGGCACCCCTGGCTCTTCTGCCAACC
This sequence comes from Sequoia sempervirens, assembly GCA_007258455.2. Lineage (NCBI taxonomy): Eukaryota > Viridiplantae > Streptophyta > Pinopsida > Cupressales > Cupressaceae > Sequoia > Sequoia sempervirens. The sequence goes on from VDFB02058242.1 coordinate 493,533,709, forward strand.
CTGCTATCATTTACAATGCCTCAACCAACCAAATCTTGGTGCTTTTCCTCTTGTTCACTCACTAGCCCTTATTCTCCCTAAAGACTAGTTGGTACTCCAAACACTTCCCAACTTGATGCAGGGGTGTGTAAAGATTCCATGACTTTAAAAACCATCTTACAAAGGCTCTTGATTGACCTACCATCAACATTTCTCCATTGCTTAACCAAGAACCCTGTTTTAGGGTTTGGGCAAGGCTACAAGCCTTAAGCCCCTTTTAGGCCTCCTTACACAAGAAAACTGGTTAGAACTCCTCTCCTTCAACTGGTTAGGAAAAACTCCCTTTTGACACCCTAGCTCAAATTCCAAACACTAAAATATTTTTAAGGTTTGGGTCCCTCTCTGTCCGTACACAAGCAGAACTCAGATTTTACAAGAAACTAGGGTTTTTTAAGACATTTCTTGGTCTGTTTTGCTTTGTTCCAACCTCAAATGCACTGATGAAGAGCCAGTCTTCTTTCCCAAACCTTCTGAAAGCTTCCTGCATTCATCACACACCATAGGTTTAAATGAAACAACACTCCTGCACTGTTAGGTTATGATTTTTGCTGTCTTTTCCATGTCGGGCATTCCAAGCTCGCCTAGGAAAAGTTCTTTAGCATGCTTCCTTGCCCACTACAAACTCCCACTCCTACAATATGTATAGTTAAATATCTTATCCTTACTTCCATAAAATCCATACTTCTTGGTATGGCGTGGAAGCAGGCTAAAACTCCATTTTCACACAAATTACCAGTCAGGGCAGCAACTTAAGGAAAACACAGAAATTACTCTAACTCTTGAAAGCAACTGAAACAATAAACTATTGGACCAAAGAAAACTCAAAATAAATTAACTACATCCTACTCTATCTAGGTGATTGTTTTTCTCAATCCATTTTATTGCTGTCACAGGAAAAAAGAAGGAAAAACATAGAAAAATGCTCACTAAATTCATTGTTTTTTGATTTTTCTCATTAAACTTCAATACTCCAAACTTAACCAACCCCTCAAACAGGGCAAGGGATTCCTTTTACAATGCTTGGAAATGGTTAGGTTTCCTCTTTTGAGCCTAAGAATGGCCAAAAGCTTGTTGTTGTAAAACACAGTGTGTTTTGCAAGTTTTGTCTATAGCTTAGGGAACAACCACAAAAAGGATTCCAAACTTATTCAACTTCTAACCTAAGAACCAAAGGTCCACAACCACCAAATAAGATGACCCACAAGACCTAACAAAACACAACAAAAGGGAATTTGACCAACAACTTCAAATAAGCTTGCACTTTGCCAGGTGCTCCAACTTTGCCAGGTGCTCCTGCACCATTTATATAGTGTAAATAGTATATAATAAATGAACTCACTTTCATATATTAAGAAACCATTTATTTTTAGACCTATAATTAAAATATATTTATAATATATAAATAAATATTACTCAATTTAACTTTATGATTTTTCATATTCATTTTTATTTTTTTAAGCTTATAAATATGACTTTTTATAATTTCATGCATTTATTAGGAATATAATAGATAAGTCCCATCTCCTTAAACTTATCCCTAATCTACTTTTCTTTCCTTCCACGTAGGAGTCCATTTTATTTAGATAAGGATATACAAGTGAAGAAAAAACAACACTAAAACCCATAAAAAGAATTGGGAGAATTGACACGTTAACAAAAAAGCTTCCACTATCTAAGAAAAGTACTAACTTTATCTTATTAATTATCTATTTAAACAGGATAACTACTATTTAAAGTTCCTAACTTTTAAGTAGGATAGAATAGCATTAAAATGAATACTTATAATGGAAAGGTGGTTATTTTAATTCAAAATCATAATGTTGCTTTAATATTATTTACAACATACTATTATTCTCAAGATAATATTATGATTGTGGGTCATATTGTATTGATAACTTAATTATTGTGATAATTATAAAACCTCTTAATATTTCTTTTTATTATTATGCCATAATACTGATATAATTAGAAAAAGAAGAAAACTTTTAGAATACTTATACTTGATTATCACTAAACCCTTAACAATTACAGTGCTATGTTTTTTTTTTTTGCTGCTCTCACCACAATAACAATAATATGATAAATTTTAATGGATAACTAATTGTTAACTTTTAAAAACAATATTATCATTATTTATTCAATTATTAAAGTGGTAGTGTTGTCATTTAATATACTATGATTCCCCCCTCTCACCTCACACAAATGATAGTATTTTGTTTATTACACCCAAAATAGTAATAATGCCATTGATTGGGAAACTACCTCACTTAACTAGTAAATACTATATATTTTTATTGCAAAGATGAAAATAATAGTATTATGTTGATGGAATATTTAACTAGATATTCAAACCTCACATTTTAATCCAAAATCATCTCGTTAATTATTTACTTAACAATAATTCACACCCTTCCCACGTAATCTACCTCACCATAGCTGTGTGTATTATACTTGAGAAGAGCCGTACTGCGGGGTGGATTACCTATGCTAACCAAATCCTCTTATGCATCACAAGTAAATCAGATGAGAGAATAGTTTATCCATAAAATTAATTACATGTCAGAGAAGAAGTAGATGGTACATTTAACTGCAAACCTCCTAATTCAACTCTAAGTTAGATTGCACCCATGGGGAATTGATGAAGCATTGAATTCCTCTGGCAGCGCCCATCCAATCACTACATCTTTAGGTTCATTGCAGAGTTATTAAATTTCACGTCATGTTCATCGTCAAACCAAGTAGGAGTGTCTGCAATAATAGGGTGATAACCCTTTCTCAACATATTTTATTTCAACAGCTGCGATAATGTATTCTTTGCCTCTTATTTTCGCTTACGATACCCTACTCATCAATTCCCTGGCCCTAATCTTCTGAGGCAATGAGAAGCCCCTTTTATTTTTTTTTTTATTTCAAAAACCTCCCTAGCAATGTAGCACAGAAGGAGGATGGTGGCGCTCTGGACATGTCCTCTCAGAATGGAGAGATCATGATTGAAGAATTTTGAAGGCTAGGATGAGGTTGGACGCCTAAGGGTTTACTTTGCATTTGAGAGAAATCTATGGACTGTTTTGTTTCACTATACCCCCTGCAATTTGCTAACAATGACTGCTCTATTTACTCTCATTCTTGTTTTTAAAGTATTAAATATTTGTGATCTTGAGACTTATACATTTTGTAAATCTGTTTTGTTATTGTGCAGCAATAGACAGACATTTTGGGTTTGCATATTTTGTTCATTGTAAAAAGAATTACAGCTTGAAAGTGAATATGTTTGTTCTTTTTCTAAGACTTCATTCTTTTTGAAAGATCACTCTTTTTTTTTTGTTCTTGCTGCTATCTTTAAAATAGTTTTCAAAGTTTAAATGATACATTTGATAGTACTTGAATAAATATATATATATAACAGATTTTCAAATATTCCAGCATTTCTATAAATATATATTGAATATATCTACTTTTTATTTATCTTTTATTATATATATCAAATGAAGTGGGTATATACATTTTGGAGTATGTGAATGTATGTATTTTTGTATCTATATACATATATATACAGATCTATTATATATTTTTTAATCTTTTATCTCATTCACTCATATTTTAAATGTTCATTATTAAGCATAATTTTCTTTTAAAATTGGTAAAAAGGAAAAACAAAATATATACATTTATCAACTCTCTTTCTTTTCACCAGTTTCCTCAAATTTATTATTCTACTTAATAATCCATACCCATGGTTGTGGAAATTGTAAATAAGACTTTAACATAGAGATTCATAGACTTTTATTGATGCTTAAGGTTTCCATTTGCAATAAAAGTACTCAATATCTTTAAATAATATTTTGGCCTTGTTCACTACACATTTAAATACACATGCTAAGCATTCATTCAATGGAAAGAGAAAGTAAATTGAGTTTTACATAGTATTTCCCTCATCTCTCAATAAAAATAACCTTTAGCTCAAACATTTCATTTAACACATTTATAAAGTGTGTCCTTTCGTAAAAAGATGCAACCCTCCAAGTAAACCTTCCATATTACAACAAAATTTAAGGAATACAATGAAAACACATAAACGAATAAGTCTTTCTCTTTCTATTCTCTCTCATGTTACATCAAAATACTAGCTTCCTTTATTACAAACATATTTAAGGAAATATAATGAAGAACACATGGTTGGTTAAGGCTTGCTCTCCACCCTACCGTAATGGCGTCATGGAGCCTCGTGGGCTCTAACCATAACCCCGAGCAAGTATTTCTCTTAGCTCCACGATGATAAATGGAGCTCTTTCACATTTTTACAAGGAATAAGACTAACACAATACAAGTTTCAGGTATCTAGATTCTTTACTCTCTATATTTCAACCATGATCCCTACTATATGACAACATTTTATAGCAATAAACAAAGGAAAATGGGAAGAGGAAAAACTTATCTCTTTTCTTTTAGATAGAGGAACTAAATTCTTGCATCCATACTTCCTCTTCAAGCCAATCCATCTTGGTCGTTGTCTCTCCAAGAAGTGAACTCCTCTCCTTTTCTCATTCTCTCTTCCCTCTCCACTCAATTTCTCCAAGAGGAGAAGTGGGTAACGCCCAAATCTTCCATCTTCTTGAGATATATAGGGATCCTCCAAATATACACTCTTTATCATAGGTACTCACACATGTGCGAGTCTTGTGCCAATTCCAAGAACTTTTGGGAGTAGAAGGTTGAGAGTGACAAGTCACTATTCCCAAGCCCCAACACTTTTTTGAATTTGTCACATTCATGAATGTGGACTTATGAGGGGTCTTTTCACATTCCAAGGACAAGTTCACATGTGTCAAAATTAAATGCAAGAATATCACCAAAGATCACCTTATTTATCATCCATAATATATCTAATCATCAATTCAAGAAAAGCATATAACAAATTAGGGTTGTATTGAGTACTATGTGAACCCCAACCTTGGTACTTGCAAAACAACAACGGTAAACAAGTTAGACAAGTTATTGCAAGCCAAAACAAGGATTCCCCATGAAATCCATTTACAACATTCAAAATAGGAAAGAAAATAATGAAGAACACAATATAAATGATAAACTAAATTGAATCCTAATTCAAATGTGCAAACTCATAATCCCATGGGGGAATTGGTCCCAATTTGACGTGAAAATTGGCCCTTTCCCAATTCCTAAGATGCAAGCTTCGAATGTTGAAGAGATTGATCCACTTTGTTGATGAAGAATGAAGACTCCAAGCCAAAAATCTGAAAAACCTAGCTATGACTCAATGATAATGGATGAAATTCAAGAGATATTTGAGCATGGTAAATTTGCTTGGATTGTGGATGATAAAATGAAGATATGAGCATCATTTATAGAACTTTAAGATGGATGAATGTCCAAATTTGAGCAATGTGGGACTAACATTCATCCAATGATATGATGCCACTTGCCAAGCTATGAATGGATGATGGATGTGCAAGATTTGGGGTTTGTGCCAATAAATGCATAAATTTGAATTTCAAATTTTTTGAAATGGCATGTAAGAGGGAAGGGAAAATGCAATAAATGTCACTTGGCTCAAGGCAAAGGACATGTAAGAGGAAGTTATTGCCTTGTTGGATGTACATGCTGATTTGGAATTTTTGAATTCAAATTGAGAGAATATTCCAAAAGATGCCATGTGAGTAAAATAGGGATTTAATAAGTGAATTAAATCTATTTTCATGTGAAACTTGCATTATCTAGAGGATGGGACATGGGATTATATTAAATTAATCAAGGGTCAATTAATTTAATAGGATATTTGATAATGTGACTTATTTGACTTAGATTTATGGATTTATTTAAAACAAATAAGAGAGGAATATGACAAGAGACTAATTAAATAAGGATTTTGATTTATTTAATTAAAAGAAATGGTGTTAGATTAAATCAAATAAGGTTTTAATTTATTTAATTTAATGGATAGACTTTAGAGATTTAATCAAATAAATTGATTATTTAATTAAATAGGGATAATTAGATCAGATGGATTGATTTAATTAACAAGAGAGAGTGACTTAATTAGAAAAAATGATTTATTTAATTAAGGGATGAAAGTTGATGAATTTAATCAGACTGGGGAATTTGATTAAATGGTTAGACCGATGGATGATTCTGGAAGAAACAATGTTAGTGAGTCAGGATCAGATGCACGTTGTGAATCAATATATTTTGCGTGTCTACATTTTGCCCCTCTTTGAAGCAATGCACTCGTTGCATTGGTTCAAATAATAAACGATCTCAATCAAAGCCAAAAATTTTCATACTTTAAAAAATTTCCCCACTACTACATGGCGAGAGAAAACATGCCATTATAACGCCCCATCGAGAGATCGGACGAAAATTTTAACATTTTGGGTGATCTCGCAAAAAAATATGGCAAAGTACCCAATAGGTCCGAAAGGGGTCTTGAAGGCTAAAAACATTTCTAAACGCAATAAAATGATGAAAAACAAGCCTCAAATAGACAAAAGCAAGTTCGGGGGTCCAAAACCCTAGCAGAACAGCCCTTGAGGGTCAAAAACCCTAATTTTTAGGCTTAAAAGGGGCCCGAGGGGTCACTTTCAAGTCATTTTCACACATATCCACTAGCAACCTTGAGATTTGAGCTTTGACCCTCTAGCGATATGGCACAATGACAGCTTCTCATGCACATCAGCGATCGAGTTTGGACCTACCAGTGGCCACCTGGCATCGGGGCACCGATATGTGACCCTTACCCTAGCTTACTTTTTTCATTTAATGTTGTAATTAATGCTTTAAAAGGGGAGCTCGCCTCCAATGGTGCTATATAGCACTGCTCGGCATTTAAACTGCACTGCGCCATGTTGTTTTGTGCTACAGTGGTGCTATTTAGTGCCACAGCGATGTAGTTCAGAGTTTAGATACTCTAATGCTGGGCTCGGGCTTGGTGGACCGGTTTGGGTAAAGTGTGCCACGGCGGTGCCCTTTTCACCCAAACTACGACGCTGGAGGAGAAAGTGTGCCGCGGGGCGCCATTTGGCTCTTTTTGGCTTGAGCATCAGAGTTTGAGTAAAATCAAATTGCGACGCCTTCACAAACTGCGTCGCTGGGAACTTTCTTGGAGCGTTCGATGAGGAATTTTTTAAAATTTTCTAACACGCTTACCTTCCTTGATGCAGGACGAGCCTAGGGAGCTTTACTCCTGGGAGCACCAGTCATGAGATTTGGCTAGCGTCCTACGGGACTTGAGTGATAGAGTCCAGGATTGACTGGGAGTTGCAGGATTATGGCACATTGCGTACACAGCGCCTGTGCGTACCCACCTCGCGATGCTATCAGCACTGGTCAAGAGGTGGCACAGCGAGACATCGTTGTTTCATCTCCCCACTGGTGAGGCCATCGTCACCTTGGAGGACGTTTGGCGCATTCTGTGATTGCTTATTCATGGGCGACGAGCGATATTTGATATGGATGAGGGACGCGAGTCCTACACCAGAGTCCTCGCCACACGGGACATTATTTACTTTGAGGGACATATTGAGTTGGAGCGCTATAGGGTTATAGCACCTCCTTACCGCTGGACAGTTGCAGCCATCATTTCGGGTCTCATTGCCCCAAATCGACGAGGGCAATATTTCAGTCCCTGTTGGGAATATTGCTGGGAGTGGATGGTCCGAGAAAGGCCGGTTCGCTTTGTTAGGGTTAGAGATGGTAGATATCTAACAATTAAATGCAGATCTATATAATAAACAAAGAAACTAAAACACACAGAGAATTTAACGCGGTTCACCCAATCTGGGATACATCCACCAAACCACAGCCATCCAATACTTTTATTATCTAGTGTAAAACCTATTACAATCTTGCGAATAATCACGTTTTTCATCATACTAAAATACCCATCCGAACCCCTTTTTATCAAGCTTAGAAGCTTCAAGATTTTTGGGTTCTACAAAATCGGATTTTTCCTTTTTCGGTGATCACGCGAAAAAGTAGGAAGAAAATTTTTCTCGGTGGTTGTCGCCCCTGAACCCCCGCCCAACCCCAGACCTTGGCAAGGATAGGGGCTAGGGTGTACAGTATACCATGGCCATACAGTATAGCATGATCAGTCACCACATACCAACAATCTCCCACTTAGAGATTGATCAGGCTCCACACCAACACAATCTCCCACTTGGAGACTAATTCTGGACGACACTGCTGCAATTACAGCTCCCACCGAAAATAAGGACCTTGGACCCTACTGCTCTATTATACTTGAATTCAACCTTGAAGACCAACCGAAGCTGAAGAGGAGCTCAGCTTCTCCCTTGTCACCACCTTTGTAAATATATCTGCTGGATTGACATTTGTATGTATCTTGTCCAATTTGACCTGTCCATCCTCCAACACTGACCGAATGAAATGATATCTCAATTGTATGTGTTTTTTTTTAGAATGAAAAGAAGAATTCTTTGCAAGATGTATAGCACTCTGACTATCTGTAAACAAGTAATTTCCAACCCGTTGTTTTCCCAACTCATCCATGAAAAGTTGCAGCCATATCATCTCCTTTGCCACCTCTGTTGCAGCAACATACTCTGCCTCTGTGGTGGATAAAGCAACCACCTTTTGCAAGCGAGAAATCCAACTCACTGTTGTCCCACCAACTGTATATACATAACATGTGGTACTTCGCCTGGTATCTATATCCCCTATTAAATTTGAGTCAACATAGCCTTTTAAATCAGTATTAGAGCCCCAAAAAAATAAACAATTATTGGATGTACCTTACAAATACCTGAGAATCCATTTTACCACATTCCAATGCTCAACTCCAGGATGACTCAAATACCTGCTAACAACTCCTACAGCATGTGCAATAACCGGTCTTGTGCATACCATGGCATACATCAAACTGCCTACAACTAAAGCATATGGTACCTTGGACATTTTTTCTTCCTCCTCTTGTGTCTTTGGACACATATCCTTGGTCAATTTGACATGACTAGGCAAAGGTGTGCTGACAGCTTTTGTATTCTCCATATAAAATCTCTGCAACACCTTTTCAACATAATTAGCCTAAGATAAAAATATATTTTTGTTTTTCCTATCTCTACAAATTTTCATACCAAGGATTTGTTGTGTTGTCCCCAAATTCTTCATAGCAAAAGAATTTGCTAACTGTTGTTTTAAATCACTTATGTGATCCATGTTAGACCCAGCTACAAACATGTCATCAACATATAAACATAAAATAATGTAGCTGTCATTATCCAACCTCTTAAAATAAACACAATGGTCAGAATTACACAAGCTGTAGCCTTGCTCAGTCATAAAACTATCAAATTTCAAGTACTATTGCCGAGGTGCTTGCTTCAAGCCATATAAACTTTTCTTCAATCTGCACACTAGTTTCTCCTTAACTTGGATCTCAAATCCTTGTGGCTGTTCCATATATATTTCCTCTTCCAAATCACCATGGAGAAAGGTTGTTTTAACATCAAACTATTCTAAATGCAAATCTTCAGTAGCCACAATACTTAAAACAATACGAATAGAAGTCATTTTAACAAAAAGAGAAAAAATCTCATCAAAATCAATACTCTGTTTCTGTGCAAATCCTTTTACAACTAATCTGGCTTTAAATCTTTTCTTACCTCCATCCTCCTCTTTCAGCCTATAAATCCATTTGTTTGGTAAAGCCCTTTTACCTGCAGGCAACTTGCATAATTCCCAAGTCTTGTTTTTCAGCAAGGAGTCCATTTCTTCTTCCATTCCATGCTCCCACTGAACCTTGGTGTCCACCTACATAGCTTCATCATAATATTCTGGTTCACCAGCATCAGTTAACAAAATAGTATACAAAGAGGGAGAGAATCTTTTTGGAGGTCTACTTATCCTTGAAGATCATCTAACAGGAGTTTGTGGTATTTGTTGTTATTGTTGTTGCCCAACATGAGGAACCATTGAAATATCATTGTTTGGAATATCATCCAACACAGCATTATCATTTTCTTTCTTTTCGTGCTGCAGCAACAGATCTTTGTACAACACTTTCTCATTGAATATGACATCCCTGCTTCTCACAATTTTTTTATTTTCAAAATCCAAAGCCTATAAACAAATTCATCAATGCCATATCCAACAAATACACATTTCTTTGATTTTGCATCAAGCTTGGTTCTATTTTCAGAATCTACATGTGCAAATGCTTCACAACTGAAGGTTTTGAGAAAAGAATAACTCACCTTCTTACCTTTCCATGCTTCCTCTGGAATACCACAACCCAAAGGATTAGAGGGACCTCTATTAATTAAATAAACACAAGTGTTTACAGTCTTTGCCCATATTTTTAAAGGCAACCCAACATGCAATCTCATAGTTCGTGCACACTCCATTATTGTTCTATTCATGCGCTCAGCCACTCCATTTTCCTATGGAGTCCTTGGAACCATTTTCTGCCTACGAATACCATTTGAGTAACAATAATCTTCAAACTCTTTACTGCAATACTTACCACCATTATCAGATCTGAGACATTTTAACCTTTTACCCATCTCATTCTCAACCAAGCTTCTCCATTTTTTAAAGGTTTCAAATATATCAGATTTCTGCCTAAGGAAATAAATCCATACCTTCCTAATTGCATCATCAATGAATGTAACATAATATAGAGATCCATCGAGAGAAGATACCTAAGCTAGTCCCCATACATCCATATGCACAAGCTCCAATTTCTCATCTTTCTTTTGCTTCCCATCCTTAAGAAAACTATTTTTTTTTTTCCATACACACAACTTTCACAGAAATCCATATTAACACATTTTAGACCTGGTAAAACATTATTTGAATGAAGTACTTTCATACCTTTTGCACTCATATGCCCAAGTCTATTATGCCACAGTGTTGATTCAAAGTCCACAACAACTATATGATCTTCTACCTACTGAACTGCAACAACTGTTCTGAACATTGACCTTTTTCTGTAACAATTAAAGTAGAAGGAACAGTATGAACTATACAAAGATATAAGGTTCCTACTTTCACACCTTTTGCTACCACTAAGGCACCCTTTTTGACCCTCTAGTTTTTATCACTAAAAGTAACAACACAACATTCATCATCTAGTTGCCCTGCTGAAATTAAATTTCTGCTTAACTTTGGAACATGCCTTACCTCATGTAGTAGCCAATGATTCCCATTCTGCAACTTAATCTTGATTCTTCCCTTTCCAACAATCTGACAGGGTTCGTTATCTCCTAAATAAACCAACCCAAAATCCCCTTGGACATAATCAGAAAATAACTTCTATGGGGGGTACCATGAAATGAAGCCCCTGAATCTAACACCCAAGAATCATCAACATTATCAAGGGAAAGAATCAAAGCATCCTCATCAGATTTATTACTTACCACATTTGTCTCTTCACTTCCTTCCTTTCTGTCTCCTTTATTTTTTCAAGACCAGCAATCTTTCTTCAAATGACTTGGCTTACCACAGTACTAGCAATCCTTCTTCTCTCTAGATTGGGACTTTCTATCCTTTGATTTTCCTCGTGACTTCCCATGATTTTTGGAATTGTTTCCTCTCTCCTTTGTTATGCCCTTGCTTTCTTCATTCAAAACACTGCCTGAAGTGGATGTTCCACCTAAGCTTTTCCTACGAATTTCCTCACTCAAAATAACACCAACAACATCATCAAACTTCAATGTATTTGAACCAGAAATAAATTGCTAACAGACATTACCAAGCTATTCCAGCTTTCAGGCAAAGAACACAGAATCAAAAGAGCCTAACTTCTTCATCAAAGTTTACTTTTACAGAAGTTAATTGACTGGTGACCGTATTAAACTCATTCAAATGATCAGTAACTGACCCACCTTCTACCATTTTCATATTAAATAAACGCTTCATAAGAAATACCTTATTTGAAGCGGAAGGCTTTTCATATAACTTTTCCAAGGTTTCCATCAACTCTTGAGTTGTCTTTGCTTTTGTAATATTGAATGCCATTGTTTGTGCTAGGCACAAACGAATACTGCCAAGATCCTTTCTATCAAAGATCTCCCAGTCCTCATCTAACATTGCTGCAGGTTTCTTGGTTTTCCCTTCCAATGGTTGCCATAAATCCTTCTGATAGAGATAGTCCTCCATCTACATCTTCCATAACTGATAGTTCTGCCCATTAAACTTCTCAACCTTCTTACCCTCATCTGCCATTGCTCCCACTCAACTATGAGACTGCCACTCAATCGTGAGACCTTTCCTATAGACAATAATCAAAACACAACTTGGCTCTGATACCACTTGTTAGGGTTAGAGATGGCAGATATCTAACAATTAAATGCAAATCTATATAATAAACAAAGAAACTAAAACACACATAGAATAAATCATAACACAGAGAATTTAACATGGTTCACCCAATCTGGGCTACATCCACCAAACCACAGCCATCCAATACTTTTATTATCCAGTGTAAAACCTATTACAATCTTTCTAATAATCGTGTTTTTCATCATACTAAAATACCCATCTGAACCCCTTTTTATCAAGCTTAGAAGCTTCCAGATTTTTGGGTTCTACAAAATCAGATTTTTTCCTTTTTCATTGATTTTTCCCTTTTTTGGTGATCACACGAAAAAGTAGGACCTGGCCCGGCCCTGGACCCCAGCAAGGATAGGGGCTAGGGTGTACAGTATACCATGGGAAATATAGTATAGCATGATCAGTCGCCACATACCAACACGCTTTGCATGGGGACCTATGCTACTAGCCTCGCTTTATAGAGACTTGCACGAGTATCTATACATGGATGGCAGGGTGATGAGGGTTGGAGTGACTTTGCTTCATATCTAGGCATGGGAGCACATTTATGTGCTACATCCATAGGTCGTTCCAGTTCTGATGGGGGCAGAGGATGCCCTCGTGGCACAATACAGAGGCGGCGTGTCCTTTACACACATTGGTGAGCACGGGATCCCCTACTGGAGGCAAGTCCTAGATGAGATGCTTGTGTTCATATGGAGATCGTACCTTCATCAACCCGGATGGGCTGACGATGCTGACCAGATGTTCTTCTACCGCCATGACTGATATATGCAATGGCGGGAGCACACGATGATCGAGCGGTACCTACCTAGGCCCGTACAACGTCAGTTTAGAGAGCCATAGGATCGGCCTGATGACGGCTATGTAGTCATCTTTGCACACAGCATGACACAGATATCATGGGGATATGGTATTCCTACCTTTGATGCAGTTGACATCTTTCGATACTTGGTAGCCCGACCATGGGGCTATGATCAGGGTTTGGCAGATACAGGGACCACTTAGGGCTACAAGGACTGGTTCAAACCTCCTCTCTAGTTGACCGCTCCAAGTGAGGATCCAGATCCACGCAGAGTCAGGGGTAGAGGGAGAGGATGAGGATGAGGATGGGATCCACTAGTTGTGCCTCCAATCCCGCCAGGTCACGGGGATTTCCACATGTAGGATTAGCAATAGGAGCCGCCAGTCCCACCACCATGAGCCAAGGGTGAGGATCAAGTTCACGCGCAGCCACGGGTACAGCCATAGGGATAGGCAGACGGTTAGGATGCATTGATTGCATAGCTAGAGGCCTAGGTTCAGGCGCTGATAGCGGAGAGAGACTAGGTGAGGGCTAAGAGAGAGCAGCTCAGAGTAGAGAGGGATCCGATTGTGCAGTAGAGATAGGCTGCAAAGCTACAAGCAGCTATAGAGCTAGGCCACACGCAGTAGATCGAGAGTATGAAAGCCTCCTCCTCCCAGGGTATAGTGCCAGTACGATCTTACAGGGATGATATCTGAAAGATAGAGTACTATTGTCGGCCCTACCATGACAACATACCTAGAGCAGATTGGGTCCTAGAGTACTTAGAGCAGACCAGCCAGAGACCACCAGAGGGTCACGGTGACAGGGGTGAAGGCAGTATCCATAGGGACTGAGCTTGATCGAGATATTATGATGTACTTTTTGTGCCTTGTGGGCCTATTTTTGATAGCCTGATGGGCATTTTTTACCGATTGATATATATGTGTACAGTGATCCGATTTATTCTTTGTACTATGACAGTGACACTATTGATGATATACATGAGCCAATTTTGATGTGATGAAATGCGTATTCTTTATTTGTGCATGTATGATTTATTTCGATATGCTATGGATGCATTTATTTCTATATGCTTTGCAGTGATGTCTTTATGGATGCATTTATTTCTAATGATGTACGTGTTATGATTATGACTAACAGATCTATATTATGCTAACCTATGATATGATGTGTAATGATGTGTGGAATATGCTTGTATATGAGATGATTTATGGATGGATGTGATATGATGCAAATTAAATGTTGTTAATGCATAATGAAATGGTTTTATGAGATGCTTAGAATAACAAACTTTATTATCCTGTATGTAATGAAATGATATGTATGTGATGCAATGGTATATTAATACAAAATGATATGCTGATGCGTAATGTGATGTGAACGTAAAAGTGGTGATATGATGTCATTTATGTTATGCAAGTATGTATTCCTAATGAATTTAAATGCTTATATACCTATTGATTATGCGAAAAATGGTTATGAAATGTTTATGTAGATGTTTATGTGATGATTTATGTGATAGATGGTAATATGAAATGGTTATGAGATGCAAATGAATGTTTATGCAATGATTGATATAATTCCATGATATGTAATGTAATGGGTGGAAATGCAATGACATGGATGCACCTATTTATGAATAATGTTTATGATGGTGCAGGAGCACCTGCCAAGGTGCCAGAGTACAAGCATATTTTGAAGTATTGTCTTAAAATCATTTCCTTTTTGTTGTGTAAGGTCTTTAACACTTTTAGGATGGATTTGAGGACCTTTTAGGTTCATAGGAAAAGTTAAATAAATTGGGAAATCTTTTTGTGGTCATTTTCCTAAGCTTTTGTAAAAGATTGCAAAACACACTGTGTTTTACAATAGGAGGTTTTTGACCCATTTTAGGCTTAGAGAAGGAAACCTAACCATTTCCAAAGTATTGTAAAAGTTATTTCTTGACCTTTTGAGGTTGTTGGAAGATTTTGAGCGTGGCAGTTTCATGAGAGCAAGAAGAAACAGTGATTTTGTGTTGGAAAATACAATTTTTTCCTATTCTTGCGTCTGAAACAGCAAATAGATATTTTGAATAAAGAATTTATTGATTTTTTAGCATGTAGAGGATCCTTATAAATCTTTTGATTTGGCTTTTTAGATAACTTTTCTATCGTTGTCTTTCATTTTGTAAATTCTGTGTGTTTGCTTTAGTTTTGTTTTGACTGGTAAATTCCAGAAAATGGGGTTTTAGTTTTGTTTTCCTATCCATACCAGGTAGTATGGGTGTTGTGGAAGCAAGGAAAAACTCCATCCTTGTAAATAATGTAAATATAAGTGTCCTTGTGAGTCATGAAAGCAAGATGATGCTCTTTTCCTAGGCGAGCTTGTGTTGCCCAATTAGGGAAAGATAGTGAGATGTTAACTCTAATGTGATAGGGGTGTTAAATCTTTGTTGTAGCAGTGTGTGCAGTGGTTGCAGGAACCTCCATAAAGGTTTTCAAGAAGGGAGAGACCTTGAATATTCAACTGGAGAATGGAAAGTGCAGATAGTTCAAGAAAAAGGCTTTAAAAACCCCTAAATTTCTCAAAAACAAAGATAGCCCTGTGTACGACCTGAGAAGGGATGAAACCAAGAAAATCTTGTAGTGCTACAAAATTGAGCCAGGGTTCCTTCTCTATGGTTGTGGTGTTCTTGTAGCAGGGAGGAGTATTAAACATTTTTCTTGTTGGAGGAGGCCTAATTCTTGTAGCCTTTCCAAACCCTAAAATAGGGTTTAAGGAAAGTGATAGAAGAATGGAATTTTGAGCTTGGAAAAGGAGCATTCCTAGACCATTTTGAAGTCAAGTAAACCATCAAAGTTAACACACACCCCTATAATAGAGTTAGGAAACATTTTGAGCATGGTTAGCCTTTAAGGTGATTAAGGGCTAGGTGGTGAAAGAGAGGAAGAACATCAAGTGAGGCTTGGTGAATGAATTGCAACTTGATAGAAGGGTTGGCAGAGAAGACCAGGGGTACCTGAATACCTTTAGGACCTATAGGTTGAATGGTGGAGAGAAACACCAAGGGTTATTCAATTTGAGACCCAGAGCATTGAGATTGTGACTGTCTCAATCCAACCTTGTTTCTATCAGATTGGTATCAGAGCAATGAAAGATTTGGGAAAATAGCTTATCTGTCAGAAGTTGAGTCAAGTGAGACTCTCGCCATGGTGACAAATGCACAATTAGCCAAGATGGTTGAAGAAAAAGAAGAGGACAACAAGTCCCTGAAAGAAAGAATAGAGCAATTGGAGAAGGCACTGAACGATGCAAGATTGGAAGGAAAGGTGTCAAAAGAAGAAGAGGTTGCAAAGGAAGATAAAGTCCCTAAACCTAACCCTGTTCTGGAGGAGGAGCCTTTCTTGAAGGCATTGAAAGCCCTGAGTGGAAAAGGACTTGAGGGCATACCACTATTCCATGGAAAGATGGACCCTAATTTGGTCATGGACTGGATAGATGGAATGGAGAAACACTTTGAATGTGATGGAGTCACAGAAGCACAAAAGGTGAAGATTGAAAAATCAAGGTTGAGAGGATCAGCTTTGACATGGTGGAAATTTGTCCAGACTAAAAGGGAGAAAGAAGGCAAGCAACCCATATCAACTTGGAAATGAATGGTTGCTAAGGTGAAGGAAGCATATATGCCAGATGATTATGAGATCCAACTCCACAGGAAGAGGTAGAGTTTAAGACAGAAAGACCAAGATGTCAACACCTATATTGAAGAGATTCAGAAGCTTTGCTTGAGATCAAATGTGGTAGAAGATGAGAGCCTAAAAGTGGCTAGGTACCTCAATGGTTTGAAGTGGAACATTCAAGAAGAGATGGTTTTACTCAGCCCCAAGACAGTCCACCAATGTTATCAGCTGGCTATAAAGATTGAAGAGAGGAATAAAAGGAAGCATGATCAGTCCTCTAAGGGTAGACGTGGAGGCAGAGATCAAAGAGGACAGCGTGGAGGTTACCAAGGAAGAGGTAATGATCAAAGAACCCAAGGAGAATCCAAGATTACTGAGCATGGAGGTGAAACATCTTCAAGATGGGGATTTAATAGAGGAAGAGGACCTCAAGGAGGTTCAAATAGAGGAAGAGGAGCAGGAAAAAGTAACTCTTACTTTTCCACCATGAAATGTTATCACTGCAATCGGCTAGGTCATCCAGCTTATAGATGACCAGATAAAGCTTCTTCTTCAAGCAATGACAAGAGAGTGGCCTGTGCACAAGAGGACACCATGAGTGTCAAATCACCTAAGATCAGTCATATAGAATCAGAAGTAGGAGAAAATCTGATGTTTAATAGGGTTTTGATCAGACAACCGGTTAAAGAAGAACCCAAGCAAAGGAGAGCTTTGTTTAGATCAAGGTGCAAGATATTGGGGAAGGTATGCAAGGTCATTGTAGATTCTGGTTCTACAGATAATATAATCTTAGAGGAGGAAGTAGCTAAGTTAAAATTGCAGAAGGTACCTCATACCAATCCCTACAAGGTCACATGGCTAAATAAAGGGTAGAGTGCTCTAGTGAATGAGCAGGTTACTGTGGAATTCTCAATTGGAGGCTATGAAGACAAGTTGGTTTGTGATGTACTACCCATGGATGCATGCCATCTTCTGCTAGGCAGGCCATTGCAATATGACAGAGGTGCTATATATCATGGGAAGGAGAACACCATTGAATTCAAGAAGGATGGAAGAACTTTCAAGTTGCAGTCATTGACAGAGGAAGATGAAGGGCAGTCCAAGGTACCAAACATTATGTTGAGCAGTGGTAAAGAGTTTATCAACATTCTACATCAATGGAATGAAGGGTATGTGATCATGATGCAGCCCAAAGAGGAAGAAAAGGCTGAAAGGATAGTCTTACCAGAAGCAGTCCAAAGGTTACTTGATAAATACAAGAGCATAGTGAGTGATGGAACACCTGCAACTCTACCACCAAAGAGAGCAAAAATTCATCAAATTGACTTCATACCTGGAGCCTCATTGCCTAACAAAGCACCATACAAGCTTACACCTAAGCTGAACCAAGAGGTGGCTAGGCAAGTGGAAGAATTGTTGAATCAAGGTCTAATTCAAAAGAGCATCAGCCCTTGTGCAGTCCCAGTTGTTTTAGCAACAAAGAAAGGAGGTAAATGGAGACTTTGTACTAATTCTAGAGCAATTAATAGGATCACCATTAGGTATAGATTCCCAATACCGAGAATTGAAGATTTAATGGATTGCCTTGCAGGAGCACAGTATTACACTAAGTTAGATCTTAAGAGCGGGTATCACCAAATCAGAATTAAGGAGGGTGATGAATGGAAGATGGATTTTAAGACAAATGATGGGTTGTATGAGTGGAAAGTGATGCCATTTGGCCTCTCAAATTCCCCTAACACGTTCATGAGATTAATGAATGAGGTGCTTAGGGATTTCACAGGTATTTTTGTGGTAGTCTACTTGGATGACATACTGATTTTCTGTAAGATAGCAAAAGAACATTTGAAACATGTGGAGATGGTTCTTAAAAGGCTGCAAGAAGAACAGTTAGCAATCAACCTTGAGAAGTGTGAGTTCTTCAAACAAGAATTTGTGTATCTAGGCTTTGTAGTATCCCAAGGAACGTTGAAGATGGATCCAAGCAAGGTGGAATCCATCCTAAACTGGCCCACACCAACCACGGCAATAGAGGTAAGAAGTTTCCATGGTTTAGCTCAGTTTTATAGGAAATTCATCAGGAATTTTAATGGTATATGTGCACTAGTTCTAGATACTATTAAAGGTGGTCAGAAAATAAAGTTTAAATGGAGCCAAGAGGCTGATAGAGGGTTTGAAAAACTGAAACAAGAAGTGGCAACTCAACCAATTTTGCTATTGCCTAGTTTTGATAAGTTGTTTACAGTTGAGTGTGATGCAAGTGGAGTAGCAGTAGGAGTACTTAGTCAAGAAGGTAGGCTTGTAGCCTTCTTTAGTGAAAAGCTCAATGAAGCCAAGCAAAAATACTCCACCTATGATCTGGAAATTTATGCTTTAGTGCAATCCCTTAGGAAGTGGAGGCACTATTTATTGCCCAAAGAGTTTGTGGTCTTCACAGATAACCAGGCACTCAGTTACATCAACACCCAAGAGAAGCTAAGTAATAGACATTTGAAATAGATGGAGTACATCCAAGCCTTTACATTTACCATTAAACACAAGAAGGGGCAGCAAAACAAAGTAGCAGATGCATTAAGCAGGAGGATGCTGACAGTCCAAGAGATACAGTTGAAAAGCATTGGATTGGAGAGTTTCAAAGACCTCTATGGTGAGGATGAAGATTTCTCAGAAGCCTAGAAGGTATGTTCAGATTTTGAAAATCACTTTCATAGTCAATATGCTGAGTATACACTGCAAAATGGATTGTTATTTAAGGGAAATCTGTTATGTGTCCCAAGAGGATCAATGAGGGAAAATCTGATCCAAGAGAAACACAATGGTAGTCTTAGTGGGAATTTTGGTATTAACAAAACTTTAGAGCTATTTCAAAGGTTCTATTACTGGCCTAAGTTAGCAAGAGATGTCAGAAAATATGTAGAACAGTGTGTTGTTTGCTTGAAAGCCAAAGGGGGAGCTAGAAATGTTGGTTTGTATCAGCCCCTGCCTATTCTTAATAGAACTTGGGAGTGTGTGAGCATGGATTTTGTGGTAGGACTTCCTAAGACCAAAACTGGTTTTGACAGTATCTATGTAGTTGTGGATAGATTTAGCAAGATGAGTCACTTTATCCCTTGCAAGACTACACATGATGCAAGTTACATAGCCCATATTTTCTTCAGGGAGATAGTAAGAATTCATGGATTTCCAAATGTTGAGCATTGTATCAGACAGGGATGTGAAATTCATGAGCCATTTTTGGAAAACAGTGTGGAGCAGATTGGGTACAAATTTATCATTTGGATCAGCATACCATCCTCAGACCAATGGTCAAACAGAGGTGGTTAACAGAGTATTAGGTAACCTATTGAGGTGCTTGACAAAGGAATATGGATAGACATGGGATATGGTGATTTCTCAAGCTGAATATGCATATAATGATAGTGTGAACATAACTACAGGGAAAAGTCCATTTGAAGTTGTGTATGGGATGCACCCAAGAGGATTTTGTGAACTCAGAGACCTTGGATCTCAGGAGAATAGGAGTGGACATGCAGAAGACTTCACTCAAACCATGAAGGAGATTCATGAGTAGGTTAATAAGACAATCACAGCAGCAACACAAAAATTGAAGGCTAAAGTTGATGAGTCAAGGAGAGATGTGCAGTTTGCAGTAGGTGATTATGTTATGGTTCATCTAAACAAATCAAGGTTGCAAAAGGGTATGTCAACCAAAATCCAGATGAAAAGAGTAGGACCATGAAAGGTGTTAGCTAAGTATGGGAAGAATGCATACAAGGTAGAGCTTCCATCAGATTTGGGTATATCTCCTGTCTTCAATGTTGTTGATTTGATCAGGTACAAGGGAACAGTCAATGATGAAGTTCAGAAAAGTCAAGAAATCTTTAAAGATATCAGTAACATACCCCTTCCAAGTCAAGAGAAACCTCAGGCAGAGAAGGTCTTGGAGTCCAGGGTGTAGAAAGCAATAAGACACAAGGCATACATGGAGCACCTTGTCAAGTGGAGGAACAAACATGAGTCAGAGGCTACGTAGGTTGAGGAAGCTGATTTTATGAAGTTAGGAATTGATATATCACTGATCTCACCTCAAATTCCTTGATCTTTGTGCTGAGAGGAGGAGAAAGGTGCAGGAGCACCTGCCAAGGTGCCAGAGTACAAGCATATTTTGAAGTATTGTTTTAAAATAATTTCCTTTTTGTTGTGTAAGGTCTTTAACACTTTTAGGATGGGTTTGAGGACCTTTTAGGTTCATAGGAAAAGTTAAATAAATTGGGAAATCTTTTTGTGGTCATTTTCCTAAGCTTTTGTAAAAGATTGCAAAACACACTATGTTTTACAACAGGAGGTTTTTGACTCATTTTAGTCTTAGAGAAGGAAACCTAACCATTTCCAAAGTATTGTAAAAGTTATTTCTCAAACTTTTGAGGTTTTTGGAAGATTTTGAGCGTGGCAGTTTCATGAGAGCAAGAAGAAACAGTGATTTTGTGTTGGAAAATACAGTTTTTTCCTATTCTTGTGTCTGAAACAACAAATAGATGATTTGAATAAAGAATTTATTGATTTTTTAGCATGTAGAGGATCCTTCTAAAGCTTTGTATTGGCCTTTTTAGATAACTTTTCTATCGCCATCTTTCATTTTCTAAATTATGTGTGTTTGCTTTAGTTTTGTTTTGACTGGTAAATTCCAGAAAATGGGGTTTTAGTTTTGTTTTCCTGTCTGTACTAGGCAGTATAGGCATTGTGGAAGCAAGGAAAAACTCCATCCTTGTAAATAATGTAAATATAAGTGTCCTTGTGAGTCATGAAAGCAAGATGATGCTATTTTCCTAGGCGAGCTTGTGTTGCCCGGTTAGGGAAAGATAGTGAGACATTAACGCTAATGTGACAGGGGTGTTAAATCTTTGTTGTAGCAGCATGTGCAGTGGATGCAAGAACCTCCATAAAGTTTTTCAAGAAGGGAGAGACCTTGACTGTTCAACTGGAGAATGGAAAGTGCAGACAGTCCAAGAAAAAGGCTTAAAAAAACCCTAAATTTCTCAAAAATAGAGATAGCCCTGTGTACAGCCTGAGAAGGGCTGAAACTAAGAAAATCTTGTAGTGCTCCAAAATTGAGCTAGGGTTCCTTCTTTGTGGTTGTGGTGTTCTTGTAGTAGGGAGGAGTATTAAACATTTTTCTTGTTGGAGGAGGCCTAATTCTTGTAGCCTTTCCAAACCCTAAGCTAGGGTTTAAGGAAAGTGATAGAAGAATGGAATTTTGAGCTTGGACAGGGAGCATTCCTAGACCATTTTGAAGTCAAGTAAACCATCCAAGTTAACACACACCCCTATAACAGAGTTAGGAAACATTTTGAGCATGGTTAGCCTTTAAGGTGATTAAGGGCTAGGTGGTGAAAGAGAGGAAGAACATCAAGTGAGGCTTGGTGAATGAATTGCAACTTGATAGAAGGGTTGGTAGAGAAGACCAGGGGTACCTAAAAACCTTTAGGACCTATAGGTTGAATGGTTGAGAGAAACTCCAAGGGTTATTCAATTTGAGACCCAGAGCATTGAGATTGTGACTGTCTCAATCCAACCTTGTTTCTATCAGATAACCTATTTATATGATGATGGATATGTGATGCGTATGTTTCCTATGTGATATGCTTATACAATATGCTAATGGTTTGTGGGTGCAGGATCAGTGAGGATGATGGTGATGATGATCAACTATCATAGTACCTTGTTAGTGCGATTAGTGAGAAAAGAAGAATTATTTCAACAAGACACAAGATGATGGAA
This sequence comes from Sequoia sempervirens, assembly GCA_007258455.2. Taxonomy (NCBI): domain Eukaryota; kingdom Viridiplantae; phylum Streptophyta; class Pinopsida; order Cupressales; family Cupressaceae; genus Sequoia; species Sequoia sempervirens. The sequence continues at coordinate 493,556,305 of VDFB02058242.1, forward strand.
ATACAAATGATGATGATGATGATTACTTGCCAAGGAATTGGGATTTCCAAGGGGCCAAATTTTCTTATTTTTGATAACACATGTGGTAAAATGCATCAAGGTATAGAAAACAAGGATGGCGTTGTACCCAATGAGATGGACTTTGACTTGACAATTAGATAGGAGTATTCTTGTTCACACCTGACACACGAAAACCTTGCTAGGATGTACTTCAGAAATTTTAGACACCTCAAAGAAAACATGGAAAGGTAAACCTATCTATGTGATAGTCAACAAGTTTCCCTAGACTTCTTCCATACATACCTAACAAAGCAAGTATTCGCCGAGGTTATATTACAAGAATGTCCAACAAGCAGAGCAAACAAAAGATAATGACCGTTGCCCCATTCCTATTTCTCTAAATCCTCTATCTGGGACATCATCAAGAAGTCCTTGGAATGAGTGCAAGTAAGATAAATCAAAAGATAAAGACCAAGTAAACAAACAAACTGGTGATCTTCAATACCGCTAACGGAAAAAGGATGTGTTTTCTAAGGATCAGAACCGAAACTTATTGCCAAAAGATAATGCCCATTGTAGAAAGGATTCATCCTAGGACATGTTAGTCAATGGCGGCACGTCATTTCATTTATCCAAAGTGCTCTAAGGGATGATTGATATGGAACTGACGGGATGATAAGTTACCAATACGAAGAGATGACCAACTTGCTTACGCACTAACCTAGAATTAAGGCTTGACGTTTAGAGTTCTAGTTTTAATCTGCTAGGCTTGTTTCTAACTGTTTCACCAAAGGTTGATTATGACGATTAGTTTATTATGAGTGGTGATTATTGTGGGTGCAAACGAGATGAGACTGATGGATTTTTCAAATATTTGGATGTTTTTTATCTTTTTGCAATGTTTTGAGGCTGATTTTTGTATTTTTTTGAGATTTTCAAATGTTTTGATTTTTGATTTTCCAATGTTTTGGGTTTTCTAAGATTTTGACCAAGAGAATAACCTAAAGACCTATCTTAGGGGCCTTGGGGGCTCATCTAAAAATTAGCCTTGCCTACGTTATACACGCAGAGACCATGTAGTTCGACTAGACGACTTGACCAATTTACAGATGACGATATACATGATGAGATGTCAGTTTATTATGATGGACTCCTATAGGACTGATCTAAATGTCTCAGGGGATGATCAGAGATCAACCTTGCCTATGTTCAAGCTCAGAGATGATGTATTTCGACAAGATGACTCTTTTTTTTACTTTTTGACCGACTTTTTGACTTGTTTTTGGATTTTGATATGTTTTGATGTTTTTGGATTTTGTGTTTTTTCTGATGTTTTTGGATTTTGAGGACTTTAAGATCATACACAAATCTGATCTAATTAAGACAATTCCCCCAGCATGATGTCGTAGACTACCTCGATAAAGGTAGGACAATCTAACCTTGAGGATGCACCGAGTAGTACTAAGAGGGATCATGATACGAAAACAGGACCAAGCTATGGTGTGGATGCGAGTGGATGAGTGATGGATGGAGACCTGAATGCGATGGATGATGGAAGCAAAATGGATGGATGCAGAACAAGTCATACAGATCTTGGTGGATGGAAAGTGCTTATTTACACAAGGTGCCTGTTTGCCAGGTTTTCACCAAGGTACTTGTCCACAGTGCCACAAAAGTGGTTTTCACTAGAGGACAATTTTTTTCTTTACTATTTTTCAATCCTTTTTCCAATTTTTTTGGATTTTTTTTACTTTTTTGCTTTTTTTGTTGTTACTAAGACACCTGTTTGCCAGGTTTTCGCCTAAGTAACCATTTTTTTAGGAATTTTTCTGAGTTTTTGGATTTTTTGGTTCTATACCTTGAAAGATTTAGGCCTAAAACTTTTTGAGATGGGAGCTACTCATTGGCTCCTACAAAGGTTCCCCTTCGAGTTTTGATAACTGATATGCCCCTGATTTGTAACTTGTTGTTATGATGAAAGGTCCTAACCAATTAGGTTTGAACTTGCCTTTGCTGCTTGGGTTTAGGATATTTTTCTGATTTTCTTTTAAGACCAGTTCTCCAACTTGGAACGTTTTTCTTCTGGTTTTCTTGTAGCTTCGTTTGAGTCTATTTTGATAGAATTGCAAGTGATTCAAAGCATGTATGTGTCTCTCATCCAGTAACTCAACCTCATTTAATCTTGATACCCAATACTCTTCATCCATGATGAGGTTTTGCAGTGATATTCTGAGGGATGGGAGCTTGATCTCAATGGGGAGGACAGGTTCTGATCCATAGACCAAGGAGAAGGGGGTGGCGCCAGTGGGTGTGCGGATGCTAGTTTGATAATCCCAGAGGGCGGGATTTAGCTACAGATGCTAGTCATGACCTGTGTCATTGACTATTTTCTTAAGGATTTTGATGATAGTTTTGTTCGTAATTTCTTCCTGGCCATTGCCTTGGGGATAGTACGGGGTGGAGAAGCGATGCTGGATTTTGAATTTCTCGCACAAGTCGCGAACCTCCTGGTTCTTGAATGGTGTCCCATTATCTGAGATAATGGCTTGTGGGACACAGTAATGACGGATGAGATAGTTCAAGATGAATTTTGAGATCTTCTTCCCAGTGATATACGTCATGGGTATGGCCTCCAAACACTTAGTGAGGTACTCAGTTGTAGTTATGATGAACTTGTGACCATTGGATGAGGTGGGTGTGATTTTCCCAATGAGATCGAGTCCCCACTACAAAAAGGGCCATGGTGTGATGATAGGGTGGAGCTCTTGAGCTCGAGCATGGATGAGGTCCCCATTCTATTGACATTGTAGACACCTTTTAACATGATCATGTGCTTCTTTCTCCATTATGGGCCAATAATACCCAATCCTCAACAGTTTTTTGGCTATGGTCATTCCACTTGAGTGTGAACCACAAATACTGTTGTGTACCTCAGTTAAAGTGGCTAATGCCTCCTCAACATTTAAGTAGTGTAGCAAGGTACCTTCTATGCTTCTACGGTATATGGTACCACCTAAGATGACAAATCTAGATGCCTTTTTAACAAAGGTTCATTTTAGGTTTGATGGTAGGTCAGCGGGTATGACTCCTATGTGAAGGTATGTATAGATGTGATACCAAGGATCACCAAGACCAACGATTTCACACACATATTCTGATTCTGGTACCTCGAATGTGGGTACGAGAAGCTGCTTGATCAAAAATTCATATTTTGGGATGTTGTTGGGCATATCTAATAGGGACCCAATTGTAGCCATGGCATTTGTTGCTATGTTGTTGGTTCTAGGAATCTGATCAAATGTTATGTCAATGAAGGATTCCTTTAGAGTCTCCACCAATTTCTTGTATGGAGTGAGCTTGTCATCCTTAGTCTGATATTCATTATTGACCTGATTTATGATCAACTGAGAGTCTCCATACACCTTGAGGGCTATGATGTTCCATTGCACTACTATCCTGAGACCTATAGTCAAAGCCTCATATTCTGGAATATTATTAGTGCAAGGAAATGCTAATTTGTATGACCTTGGTATGCAATCCCCTTGTGGGGTGATGAAGAAGACACCAACTCCTAATCCCTATTGTGTGTATGAAACATCGAAGTATAGTTTCCAGTGGTCTGCTACGTTGAGGTTAAAAATGAATTCGTTTGGAAATTCAAATACAAGAGGATTCTTAGCATAAATTGGTCCCTCTGCCAGTTGATTTGCAATAACTTGACCTTTAATGGCTTTTCGCTCTACATACTCAATGTCATACTCTGTCAGTATCATTACCCATTTTACCATTCTTCTTGTGAGCATTGCCCTTGATAAGAGATACTTGAGGGGATCAATTTTTGCGATGAGCTTTATCTTGTGTGCCAACATGTAATGTCTGAACTTTTGGGATGCAAACACTATTGTGAGGTGTGCTTTTTCGATGAATGAGTAGTTTAGCTCATCACCGACCATTGTCCTATGGATATAGTAGATAGCCCTCTTCGTTCTGTTTTCATCATGTTGAGTAAGAAGAGCTCCAAGGGTTCTCATTGTTGCTAAGACATATAAGATCAATGGCTTTTTAGGGATAGGTGGCATTAAAACTGGTGGTGTCAGTAGATATTCCTTGATTTTATTAAATGCATCTTCACATTTTTTATCCCATTTGTATGCTACCCCCTTGTGGAGTAGGTGAGAATATGGGTTTTGCTTGTCTGCCAGTTGTGCTATGAATCGTCGGATGGATTGAAGTCTGCCTTGGAGGCCTCTCAGTTGTTTTAATGTTGTTGGTGCTTCCATCTCTAGGATTTCTTTCACCTTTGCTGGATCCACCTCGATACCCCTCATGGACACTATGTATCCTAGTAATTTTCCTTATTGTACGCCGAAGACATACTTCTTGGGATTTAGTCTGACTTTGTATTCCTCTAGTCTATCAAAGATAGCACTTAGGGTTGCTATATGATCTTGTCTTTTTCTTGACTTAGCTAGAATGTCGTCGACATAGTCTTCAACTATTTTATGAATCATGTCATGGAATATCAACATCATGACCCTTTGATAGGTTGCTCCTACATTCTTTAGGCCAAATGGCATCATGTTCCAGCAGTAGGTCCCCCATGGACAAGTGAAAGCCGTCTTATGTTGATCTTCTTTTGCTATCATGATCTGGTTATTTCCTGAGAATCCATCCATTAGTGATAGCATCTCATGTCTTGCTGTCATTTCTACTATCATGTCGATGTTGGGAAGTGGGAAATCATCTTTCAAACATGCTTTGTTCAAATCTCTTAAGTTCGTGCAGATTCTAATGGCTCTGTCAGGTTTTGAAATAGGTACCAAGTTTGATACCCATTCCGGATAATCAATTGGTTGTATGAATCCTACATCTAACAAATTTTTGAGTTCCATTTTGACCAATAAGGCTATTTGAGGGTGCATTTTCCGAAGCTTTTGTTTGACCGGCTTTGCTTCTAGATACACTGCTAAGTGATGAACCACAATCTCTGGATCAAGTCATGGCATGTCAGCATAACTCCATGTGTAGTTTATTTTCCTTTGCTTTAGGAATGTAACTACTAGGAGTTCTTGCTCTTCTGATAATAGTGATTCCGCATAAAATGTGATATGCGGGGTCTCCTTTGTACCTATACTGATAGGATTGCATTTTTCGTCTGAGACTACTAACTTTTCCTGATGAATAGCTCTTAAAGGAAGATTGAATCCTTCATCCTCAGGTGCCTCAGAGAGGTTTTCACTGTTGGATACATCCTTTCTTTTTACTTTTTTCTTGTCAGAGAGTGCCATAGTGTGGTTTTCACTCAAAGACTTGGATATGATTCTTAATTTCTCACTTTTGCGACTGAAGGATTCAATCATTTCCCTGTAATAGGCATGTGTGTCCAACTCTATTATAAACCATGCCTTATGATCTCCATTTGGAATGTTATCCCTCAATCCCATGAATTCTGAGAGTGCTTCATCATTTTCAAATGTATCAAGAGCTGGTGGTCCTTATTGGTTGTAGTCAATGAGTTGGGGATATACTAAATGGATCTCATGATTTTGATGGTCTGTTTAAAAGGAGAGGGTGCTAATCATGCAAAGGGTAGTATCCTTGAATAACCTAGGTAGATTTGTCAAGTGATCCTCATCATTGCTACTAATACAGACATTGGTTATATCAAATGTAAAGTTATCTATGACACGACCTGTAGATACGGGTAGACATAATTCTATTGCGGTTGGCTGAGGAGAAATATTAACCATTCTAACTGGAGGACTTCACCCACGTATGGTTATACTCAGAGGGGTACATCCAAGGCCAATATTTTTTATTGGTCACGTCTTTGGCATGATAGGTATTATGATCCCATTGTCATTTTGTCCCAGTCTTTGATTTCTATCGTAACCCATTGCGAGCATCATTTGTAGGCCCTTGCTTCTCTCATCCATTGGTAAATCTAGTACTGGTCTTTCATCTTGATAGAGCATGTGTGATGGATCTGCATAAATAACCTCCGGGCCAAGGTCTCCCCAGCTTGTGAATTCGAGATAGTTTTCAAGAGACATTTGTGATGTAGATGCTTAATTTTCCTGTGGATGACCCCGTGATCTAGGGGATTGTGGTAACCCTCCTACCACAAAAGCATTGTTAGGTAGCTTGTAGCTTCCACAACCGTCCTCCTAGATAATGAGCTTGATGTTAGAGATGGTGCGGATGGTGTGACTGGTGGGTGTCTTTGTCATAGAAGTGGATGCGAGGGTGGCTAGATCGATGTATTGTGTGGATCGGCCCTCATCATTCTTGGGTACTTGGGGGATTTTGTAATACTTTGATTCAATATTTTTTCAATATGAGAACGGTTCAGGATCTCCATGGATGGTAACTTCTTGTCCATTATGTGTAAATTTCACACATTGGTGGAAAGTTGATGCTATAGATTTCATCGCATGGATCCATGGGCATCCCAAGAGGATATTGTATGGCAAGTCGAGGTCCAAGACCTGACAAGTGGTTTCCATGATGGTAGGCCCTACTTGGATAGGGAGTTTGATTGTGCCCTGAGACACTCTTTCTTGGTCATCATATGCTCTTATCGTGATGCCCTTTCCTTTGTCTATAGAATCTTCTGATATTTTCAACTGTTTGATGAGGCTTAAGGAACATATGTTCAAGCCCGCACCTCCATCCACCAAGACTCTTTTTATTTTTCTCTTGTGCACAATGGCTTCCAAGTGAAGTGCATGATTGTGAGATGGTTGGGCGGGGAAATCTTGGTAAAAAATTATAAGGAGATTAGGCATAATGATATTTCTGACCATAGCTTGGAATTGCTTCGCATCAAGATTTGCAGGGACAGTGGATGAGATGATGATATTTTTAACAACTCCATGATGGAGATGTGTGTTGGAATTCTCTTCAGTTGATCTAGGACATTATAGCCATTAGGAACGGATCTAGATGCAGGGGTTTTGTTTGGTTGGGAGGATCCTGCAATGGTGACTTTGTCGCCTCTTGTGGTGACTCCACAATCTTTGGCATAGGCGCCCTTGATGGTGATGACCATGTAGTATTCATTTAGGGAGGCAACAACTGTTTCATAAACATGATTTACATTGCCCTTCCCTTTATCATTTTTATTTCCTTTGTTACCATGATTCGACATTGGATTCATATATATCTTAAGATCCTGATTTCCCGTAGGTGGTTCCACGTTTATGATTCATTTATCGATGAGATCTTGGATGATTTTTTTGAGTCTCATGAAGTTGTTTGTGGTGTGGCCTTTGATTTTATGAAATTCACAAATTTTATTCTCATTATACCAAGGAGGTTTGACATCCCATTCTTGTTAATTCTCAAATGTAGGAGCTTGAATGAGTTTTTCATCTATCAACTTTTTCTTGATGACTTTTAATGGTTCCCCCAAAGCAATGTACTTTCGTTTGGGGTAATTCTTGTGTTGGGGTGGTCCTCTTTGGTCATTAAGATTATTGATGGTTGGATTGTTGTTTGGATGATATGTTATGTGATGATTGTTTTGGTGTTGTGTTTGGGTTTGCGGTGTGGGTGTGTTTTGGCATGGACCACTCATGACCACCTTGGCATTGATGACACCATCATTAGTAACATTTTTATTCCTTTCCCACGTACGAGGTTTATCATTGTAATTGGATGGTGGGAGGTTGTTTTGTCGTTCATGGTATGATGTTGATTCTGCATGTTGAGTCACAAGGGCTCTTTCGATGTTGAGTGCTTTGGAGATCAATTGATCATATGTGGTGATTCCCTGAACCATGAGATGAAATGCCAAGTGGCTTTCAAGGTTGGATATGATGGTGCAAAATTGTTTTTCTTCTGGCATGGCCCACTTGCTCCGATTGGCCTTGGATTGCCATCGTTGTAGGAATGAAGCAAAAGATTTATTCTTTCCTTGTTTCAGAGCCGAGAGTTCTTCAAGACTAACATCCATTACGATATTGCATGCATAATTTCTAAAGACTGCATCTCTAATTTCTTGGAATGTTCTAATGCCTAAAGGTAAGTGAGAGAACCATTCTATAGCGGGGCCTGCCAAGCTCTTAGGAAATAGCTGCATTAGATAAGTATGATCATATGCAACCTCCATGCAATGAACCTGGAATTCCCTGATGTGATCCTCAGGGTTTCCCATCCCTTGATATTTGTCAAATTTAGGGATCTCAAATCCCTTGGGGAATGTTTTCATTTCTAGGGTCCTATCAAATGGATAAGGACACAAGTTGCTTTGTGTTTTGGTTGTTTTCCCTAATTGAAGGTCGAGCACTTGTTGCGAGAGCAACCTAAGTTGTGTCATCACATAATTTTTCATATCAAGGGGTGGGATGAATGTGTTTTGGTGTGTTGCAATCGTGGTTTGGATGGGTGGGTTGGTTGATGTGTTGTTCGATGGTATTTGTATGTTCTGGCAAGCGAAGTAGGCTTCTACATGCTTTTGTATGAACAATGCTTGTTGTTGATCTTGATGTTGCTGCGCTAGAATTTGTGCTTGTTGTTGCGCTTGTTGTTGTTCCAAAAACCCTTGTTGTTTTGCTTGTTATTGTTCCCACAATGCTTGTTGTTGGGCTGCCAATTCTACTGCTTCTTGTTGCTCTTGATATTGCTTTAATGCTTGTTGATATGCCTGCAATTGCGCTGCTTGTGCAAGAAGTTGTGCTTGTGCTTGTACTTGCTATGCTTGATATTGAGTTTGTGCTTGGGAAACTTGTGCTTGTGTTGCTTGTTGTTGTAATAGAAGTTGTGCTTGAGCAACCTTTTGTGCTTGCAATGCTTGTGCAGCTTGAGCAACTTGTTGATGTTATTGTTGCAATAAAGCTTGGGATTGTTGCACTTGTTGCGTTTACAGTGTGGCTTGGGCTACTTGGGTGGCTTGCACAACTTGAGCGGCTTGTTGAGTGGCTAGGTATACGGATTTTTGTTTCTACACTTGTTGGTATCCTCTTTGAAAATCGGCTTGCAATGCTACGTTATATTGACTTGATGTGGGGGAAGTTGGTGGTGGTGGGGGTGGTGGTGGTTTCAGAATGGCGTTCATCATGAGTGATAATGTCGTGTTGATTATCTGATTAGTGGATTGTGTTTTTGTGTTGATTATTTGATTGGTGGATAGTGTTGTCGTGTTGATTATTTTATTGGCGGATGGTGTTCTTGGTGTGGTGGTTTGAGTGATGAGTGGCGGCGTTGATGTGATTGGTCCTTGAGAGACCATGCTTTGTGATGTTATGGGGGTGTTTGATGATGTTTCCATTGCTTGTGTGTTTTTTGTTTGTTGTTGCGATGTCAATGACAAGTTTTGAGTGTTTAGAATAATGCTTTGATTGATGGTTGGGATATAGGTTTGATTGATACCTGGTAGGGGAGGAAGCCTTAAACCAAGGAGTGGTGTGGATGATGATGGCAATGGTGGAAGTGGTGGAAATGTAAGGGGTGTGAGTTGTTGTGAGAATGTTGTGGTGTCGAATATGCCCCCTGGTCTGAACATATCTCCCTCCTCTTGTGAATTTGTGAGAAGAGGTGTTTGAGGTGTTGCGTGAAAAGATGATGATGATGGATCGTAATGGAATGTGAGGAACATTTTTGTGTAATGGATTTTGTGGTATGCTTTATTTCAATATGGTGGTTGCGTCCAAATTTTGATTATTAACAAGGGGGTGTGTTTGAAGTGCATTGAGAAATGCACTTCCCTTATTAACATTGGGTTGGGTTGGAGCAAACGATGTTGTGATTTGCGAAATGTTTTGTGTAATGCTTTGAGATGGGGGTGTAGATGAAATGGGAATGGTGAATGAAATTGGTGGAAATGATGTCTCCACTATGGTACTCACATCAAAATTTGAAGGTAAATTGGCCCCTTGTTTTGCTAGCTCAAGCATGTACAACAAAGGGTTGAGTCTCATCATGATGTTAATGATTTTATGGTTCTCCAAATTTTGGAGCATTTCTGTCATTTCCTCGCGAGACATTCCAAAAGTAAGGTCCTCTTCTTGGTTTTCCTCTTGCGGATTTTGCAATGATGAGAGGGTCAAAGGATTACTTGATTCAGCTAGATTCATTTATGCATTGGTTTGGCTAAGATCGCTTGAAGTGGGTGTTTATTTGTTGGCTTCCATACTCTTCTTGTATTGAGATCTAGTTAGAACCATAAAATGGGGATCAATCTTCAAGAATATGTGAGATGAATCTCTTGATTCTTTGGATTGATTTCTATTTTATGTCCAAAGTAAATAAAATTTACAATTCCTTGGGGATCAAAGGTGATGATATGATGATGATGGATGATGTGGATGTTTTGGCTTTTGATAATTCTTGAATGAGACACTAGGCTTTAGGACTTTGCAGATTTTGAATTTGATTGGATTTGGGATTTGGGATTTTGTCCTTGATTTTGATTTTGATTTTTTTTTTTTTTCGAACAAAAGGACCCTAAGATGTTGGATAAAGATCTAAGGGATATATTTGTTCAAAGGATGATGATTTGAATATGTGTGAGGAGAAGGATGCATCTACCTACACCTATTCAAACAAGATAATAGCTTTTGCTAAGCATATGAAGAAGGATTCATCTTCATAGACTAAGCTAGGCAAGATGATTTGGATAACTTTGACTAAGCATATGAAAAAGGATGCATCTACACATACCTAGCCAAAGGTGATTTTGATAATGTTTTCAAGGATATAGTCTCAATGATTTAGATGATTTTTTATTTTGCCACAAAGCCTAGTATCAAGGATGGTTTCAAGATTTTCCAAAAGATGATTTGTGAGATGGATTTGTTTTGATGTTTTGAAGGATGGATGAAAGAGGTTTTGATTTGTTATGATCCTTAGGTGAACCTAAAAAAGACACTTTGTTTCCCTAGACCTAGGCATTGAAGAGCATGCAAATGCTTCCTAAACACCTTTGTAACCAAGAAATGATTTCATTTGAACATTCATTTTCGGCTTTCCAATGATTTTTGCTATGGGATTTGTGAGTCTTCAATCACACATGAAAATTTATTTTGCTTAGCTTTGCTTAATGGCTTTATTTTACCAAAAACACTTTCTTTGATTAAGTATTCAAACTAAGATGTCCAATGTCTTAATTTCTTCAAAACCCCACAAGATATGTTATGTGGAATTTCAACGAACTTAAGGCAAGGGTTTTCCTATTGTTTACTTAAGGAGACAAATTGAGATATAATCCAATGTTTAGAAACCTCTAAGGATGTGAATCCCAAGGGAAAGCAATAACATATGGATTGAGTCATTGGTATTTGTCTCCAAAAAGGGTTTGACATTTGAATGATAGTGTTAAGTGTTTGTTTCCATGATGTTTTTGATCAAGCAATGCATTTTGTAACCCAAGAACAAGTACAATTGATCTGTAAACTAGGACGTTAAAGTTATTTGAAAACTTAATCCAATACAGATTTACTCTCGATCGCAGCAGTAATGCATGGTTATACGTCTAAACCGATGAAATTATTTCAAGTTCACCTATTCCAGTTCAAATAAACATAACTTAGAATCTTAAAGAATCAAAATGCTGAAGAAATAATGAGACAAAAAGAAAAGGAGAGAGAACACTCTTGATAACGGAGTTTGCTCAATGTGAGCTACGTCTCCGGGTTTGCTTCTCAATCGTAGGACCGCTTTATTGATATTGCCAAGCCAATAGCCTTCTTACAATATTGAGCCTCCAATCCAGCATAGACTCTTCACAATCTCATTCACAATTACAATTTTTGGTGTAGAAAACACCTTGCAATAATTCACTCTCTAAGATTCTCTCAAACTCCTAAAAATTTGAATTCTAACACTTGAAAATTCTCCATCTCCTAGCCCCTTTTATACATAAAATTAGCCTAATTAGGCTTAACAAAATCATTAAATGTGTAACCCCCTCTTAACCATCGTACAATGTTGGCATTTGTATTTTTACCCACCTTTTGTTTAAGTAGTTAGGGTGGTTCTATTTGGTTTGGCTCAAAATGGTTTATTTGTTAAGGCCTCGGGTCTAGTTATACAACAAAATAGTCTGACACCCATACATATTTAAACATCCATCGCTGGCGTGGCGGTAGACCCACATTTTGGTGTGGAGTTGGTCAGAGGTTCCAACCCACCGACCAACCTTTTGCCACCACTCTCTACTGAAACTGTAACAAAACACAACAAAGTCTATTATTAACAATGATAACCGCGGGGGTGTAATGGTATAGCCATTTGATTGTTTGGCCGGAGATCACGGGTTCAAGCCTGGTGGAAGTTTTTTTGTTAAAACAAACCTAATAACCAATGCTGACGCCGACCAATAATAGAGGACACGTGTTATGCCCAAAGACTGCCACGTGGCATCGTATGATTCACCGATTGAGACACGTCATCTACCAAGTCACCTGCCAACTGTCAACCATGTCATCGCTGACTCGGATGCCAACTGTCTGCCACATCATTGCTGACTTGGATGCCACCTGTCTGCCACGTCATCATGTACGGTATGCTGACGTCATTGTACGGATGACACGTGTCGAGATCTGATTGGTCCACTTTGGATTTCCACTGATTGCTGACGTCATCACGTACGGATGCTAACGTCATCACCTGTACCTCCAACTCCACCAAGTCAACCTAAAACTTTGACTGGCCATATTTTGCGCATACGAGCTCCATTTTTGATGAAACGAATGCCATCGAAATCATCTCGATGAGCACTTCGATTTGACGCCAATTTTTATGAATTCCAAGATGGTCAATTTTTTCACTTCCTGTCAGCCCCTGGTACCTTGTTTGACTAGACCTTTGACCAAGCATAACTTCCACCTACGATCTCCTTTTGATGCGATTCAAGTTGCGTCGGGATCGTGTCATCATGCTCTTCGATTTGAGGCTACTTTTGGCTGATTCTGAGACTGTGAAATTTTGAGGTCTTCTGGATCCACCTGGATCAACAATCCTATGGATGTGTAAGACAATATTTGTTGGATTCCCACTTGGACAAGTCCAACTATCCTTATCTCTAGCAAATGGTTAGATGCTTGACCCCACTAGCTCCCCTCCGCGACACTCACTTATACGGGGCAGCCAAGCATTAACACCCATGAACTCCCATGGCATGCTTTTCATTTCTACTAGAAGACCGTAAAAGTGTGGGGCAGCTTCAGAACGACCATTCTTGCACCAACAAATAGATTAAAGGATTTTGGAAAATTCTAGCACATGGGTTTTAATAAGGACTTTTCGTTCGTGAAGATTGACCCATATGGCAAGAGTCCCCTTTTGGATCCATCTTGTTAGAATCAACCGCGTGATATTGGCATTTCGTCCAATATCCACATTTATATCCCAACTGGAAATACTCTTGGCTTTAGATTGTTACCGGTTGAGTCGTTCCCTTGGGTGAGTATTTTTTCCCCAAGGTAGGCCCTCTAAGATAAACAAAAGAGAATGAAGAACAATATTCGTAACTCAATCAATCCTTGTAGGCAATAAAGAGAGAGAATATACACAACAAATCCCCCACTCACACTCGCACAAGATTTTGTTCAATTTTAAGCCAAAATCGAAGTGTGTAGGTGATTGCTTTATCTTAATCCAAATTCATGAAAAAAGCCTTTTGATTCTCAAGATCGCTATAAAGCACGAGAGAAGTGCATACATCCTTTTTCAATGGCTTTAGTTTAAGTAAGCCTTCATGAAAAACAAAGCTACACTTGTTCTTTTTAAATCCTCAAAGCAAAGTGTGAGTTTGTTTTAGAGCACCAAATCACAAGTGAAAGACATTTGTTCAATTTGTTAATCCAAGAAACAAAATCTAGTAATTTTTTTATCCTAAAGTTCGTTTTAACCTTTGCAAGAAGAAATTGAAAGGTTCTTTTTAAGCCCAAAGGAAGATTAGTGTCCTAAGAAAAAAGAGATAACAGATTCTTAAAGAAGTGTTAAACAAACACTTAAGTGTTTAAAAACACTTTGATTGAATGAAATATCATCATGCTTCTCTTTCTTTTGATTTCGATTCCCAACCTACAAAGAGGAAAAACCAATCAGATTCTAGAAAAACATAGAAATAAAAAACAGAAAATAGAGGAAAAATCAATCATAAATCAAAAGCACGTGCTAAAATTAAATTTTCCCTTTTTACTGTCTCCCAGTGTCACAACTCGTGAAGGCGTCGCAGTTTGTTCTCCCAGCAGTGCTCTCACAGCGCCGCTTACTAGTTAGCAGCGCTCTGTGTCGGGACAGAAAGCTCAACTGCATCACAATTTTTGCCCAACATCGTAGTTTGCATCCAATGTCGGAGTTCAATATTTTTGAAAATTTTTGCAGGTTAGCAAGTCCAGCAGCGGAGTTTGAAATTAAAATTTTTTGGCGAGACGAGTCCAGCAACACAATTTGTGTTTTAAGTGGTGCCATATAGCGACGTTGACGAGCCCACGATGCCAAAACAATGACGTTGAGCTCCTAGTGTTGGAATTTTCTGTGTGTGAAGAAAAATGCAGAAATTTCAAGAGAATATTAGAAATAATGATATCCATCCCTCCTTCTAGCACCAATTGTGCGAACCCCAACCTTGGTACCTACAAAACAACAAGAGTAAACAAGTTAGACAAGTGATTGCAAGCCAAAACAAGGATTCCCCATGAAATCCATTTACAACATTCAAAATAGGAAAGAAAATAATGAAGAACACAATATAAATGATAAACTAAATTGAATCCTAATTCAAATGTGCAAACTCATAATCCCATGGGGGAATTGGTGCCAATTTGATGTGAAAATTGGCCCTTTCCCAATTCCTAAGATGCAAGATTCGAATGTTGAAGAGATTGATCCACTTTGTTGATAAAGAATGAAGACTCCAAGCCAAAAATCTGCAAAACCTAGCTATGACTCAATGATAATGGATGAAATTCAAGAGATATTTGAGCATGGTAACTTTATTTGGATTGTGGATGATAAAATGAGGATATGAGCATTTTATTTATAGAACTTCAAGATGGATAAATGTCCAAATTTGAGCAATGTGGGACTAACATTCATCCAATGATATGGTGCCACTTGTCAAGCTATGAATGGATGATGGATGTGCAAGATTTGGGGTTTGTGATAATAAATGCATAAATTTGAATTTCAAATTTGTTGAAATGACATGTAAGAGGGAAGGGAAAATGCAATAAATGCCACTTGGCTTAAGGCAAAGGACATGTAAGAGGAAGTTATTTCCTTGTTGGATGTACATGTTGACTTGGAATTTTTGAATTCAATTTTAGAGAATATTCCAAAAGATGCCATGTGAGGAAAATAGGGATTTAATAAATGAATTAAATCTATTTTCATGTGCAACTTGCATTATCTAGAGGATGGGACACGAGATTAGATTAAATTAATCAAGGGTTAATTAATTTAACAGGAGATTTGATGATGTGACTTATTTGACTTAGATTTATGGATTTATTTATATCAAATAAGAGAGGAATATGACAAGAGACTAATTAAATAAGGATTTTTATTTATTTAATTAAAAGAGATGGTGTTAGATTAAATCAAATAAGGTTTTAATTTATTTAATTAAATGGATAGACTTTAGAGATTTAATCAAATAAATTGAGTATTTAAATAAATAAGGATAATTAGATCAGGTGGATTGATTTAATTAACAAGAGAGAATGACTTAATTAGACAAAATGGTTTATTTAATTAAGGGATGAAAGTTGATGAATTTAATCAGATAGGGGAATTTGATTAAATGGTTAGACCGAGGGATGATTCTGGAAGAAACGATGTTAGTGAGTCAGGATTAGATGCACGATGCCAATTAGTATATTTTGTGTGTCTACAAGTAGCTACGAGGCAGGGTCTTGCATCCCCTCCCCTTAGCTTAGACTTCCACCTGGAAGTTGTTAAGGTCAAGAAAAGAAATCTCAATGTAGCAATGCACATAAATCTATTAGAATATAAATTACTCTACTTTCTTGCTGAAGAAATCATAGCATTCAACCATTAAGTAGACATTATATTAATCCCTTTCATGAATCAAGCATCTAAATGCTTAGAACAAAATTTTCCACCATAGAACATTTATTCAATATAGTCACATTATAACAAAAGTTAGTAGTATCCATGTAGTTAATATTCTTAAAATCAATATGTATCCAATACATTAACATCCTTAGATACCCTTCAAGGTTCTCTTTTGCATCATAAACATCACTCATGATGTTCGAAAATATTTTTGTTCTAATATCAATTCATGTCCCAAAACTAGTAGTCTCAATTTTAACTATCACTTTCTTTCTCACATAACAGTCAAGTATTTCCAGATGTAATTTATTTACAAATTTACCCACACTTCACAACAATTACACATAAATTACATCACAAGGCTCAATGGGGTTTATAGGGATGGATATTCTTGGATACCACTCGAGGCCCTTCTCTAAGGAATCCTCCATACAAATAAGAATAATCATAGAATGAGGGGAAGAATGGATTAATGACCATCCCATACTGGTCCCATTCACAACCCCTTTTAGAAATAATTCCCCAGTGCATCTACTCCCCTATACGACCTACCAAGGAACCCCTCGGGATATGGCAGTTTACATATGTCACATTACACCATGCTTACCAGCAGTTAAAAAACATTTAGAAAGCCTCAAGTCGAGAAATCATATGATCATAAACCAACGTTTCAATAAAACATAAAATTATAAAATCAAGAGAAAAACCAAATTAAGGTCAATTGTAGCTACATTTCAACATTCCAATCTTAATTCAAAAATGAAATTAAATAAGTCCTTGAGGAAATTCAGACTATAACAACCTTCAAGTGGCTAAATAGCCTAATACAATAAATAGAAAAGTCCACATTGCTGGTACATAATAAAATAAAACATCAATCAAGAATTACCAATAATTCATATTCTAACAATAAAAACTGCACATTATGAGCACCACATGACTTGATAAGCCACCTAAGGGGAGGAGGGGAATGGTGGTTCTCTAACCACATAAGTATAATAGCATGCAATAATCCAGTGGTCCTTGACCACATAAATATGAATAATTGGTGGTCCCTGACCACATATATATGCATCACTGGTGGTCTCTGATGACATGAATTTGAGTCACTGGTGGTCCCTGACCACATAAGTATGAATCATTGGTGGTCCATGTAATTCCATCCTTTACCCATGGGTTATAAACATCAAGGAATAGGTTTTCACTATGAACCAACAATTGTGGCTCTCATATGTGGGGGAGTAGGCCACAATCAGCATCCATGGGAGGATTACAACGACTCGACATAGATCCTTTATCAGGATTAGGGACAACACCCTGAGCTCATAATTTCTTGATGGGAGAACATGTGCCTCTCAACCCCTATTTACACTAGCTGGCGTCACACTCCCATAAGGGGGGAACCAAATGCTAGGGCTACACATTTAACATACAAATAAAACTAATACAAAGGAATACATCACATTTCATTTAATAGACACACTTATACACTTAACACATTCATTTGAACTCACAACTAGCTAGCTTACATAAAGGCCATCACAAAGGGTACACATAGGGGATCGTACATGACATCCCCTCACCCTTATCCCAAGTTGGATACCTTGTATCTCATAATTGGGGCACATCACCTTTACTAGTTTTCCACTTCACAAGTCATAACACAATACACTTTTACAAAATTCACCATATTATAAAACAAAATAATACACTTAAATACATTCTAGATATTTTCTTAAAACAATATTCACTTTGCTTCTTAATTTTGAAGATATCCACTCACTTGCATAAGTAAAAGAAATCACTAGATGATGTGCAACATTAGCTTAGATATATTACTCCATCTTCTTAGAACTCAACAATACTTGGTTCACCACACTTTTCCATCTTGCTAAGTTAGTGTTTGGCATCACTTTAAAATAAAGATCAGTTTTTCTATAGTTATCATGCCATTCTTTTTATTTTATTCAACTATGTTTGTTATGTTCACAACATATCCATACAGGTAATACCACTATGTTTTTCACACATGTTAAAGAGA
Source organism: Sequoia sempervirens (assembly GCA_007258455.2). Classification (NCBI taxonomy): domain Eukaryota; kingdom Viridiplantae; phylum Streptophyta; class Pinopsida; order Cupressales; family Cupressaceae; genus Sequoia; species Sequoia sempervirens. The sequence goes on from VDFB02058242.1 coordinate 493,574,372, forward strand.
GTTTCCTACTTAATAAGGAAGATAATTAACCATTTTCATTTGAAACATCACAATATGAGACAAAAAATAAATAAATAAGTAAATAAATAAACTCAATGCATAAAACACATGACAAATCATGAAATAGTAGTTCTCACAACTTATTAATATCTCTTTTATAAATCTTGTATTTTTCTATCTAAGGTTGAACCATCCAATCGTATTGTCATAATCATCATTTTCACAATCATAGCTCCATCTAATCTCATAAGATGCATAATAAGTAAAAGTCTTAAAAAGTTTTACCTAATTTAAAGTTTTCTCCTTTACATTTGGTTGTAAATTTTCTTCCCTTAAAGAGTAAATATAGTCAATGGTATAGAATACACAACATTAGTTAGAAGTTTTACAAGTCTACTTTAGTGTCTCTTATCTATATTTTAACTTTCCCATCACATAATACACCATGAGCCACACATAATTCATTACTCAATTTATAGTTTCATACAAATGATTATTCAATCCTTATGACATGCACACGACCTTCAAGGTCAACACGTAATTGAGTGTGTTATTACTTCCTATATATGGCATGCATCCTTTCTTACTTGGGCAACAACAAGTCTTTAGTTCTTAACTCATTTATAAGAGAGTAGTAATAGCATGAGTTCTAGATAATGTTTTAACTCCAAATTCTCATTTTGAAAGGATCTCTTCACAATTCTTCTTATGTTTAATTATTATAAGGAGGGTGACTTAAACATCATATTTGCTAGTCCTTAACAATCTTGTTTCAATTGTATTCTTCTATGCCTTCACCTTTGACTTGAATCATAGAAATCATGTTCCTTCATTTACTATTTAATCTTTAAACAATAAGACATAAGAGTTTGGAAGTTGTTATAGTTGCACTAAGTTTACTAGGTCATAGTTTACTTGTAAAAGTGCTTAATTAAATTTTTAGTTTCAACCTTATATTCTATGTAGCATCTAGTTTTGATCCTTTTTCTAAATAGGGTTTACTATGCAGCTTAAGTTTTCAAACATCAGTTTACATTCTTATTCATGCAATCTTATCTACCAACCATTAGTTGACTCACCTTAGAATCTCAAACATTCAATAGCGGGACTCTTTCAAGTATGTTGAATCATGATTTAAATGAGTTTTAAGAGGCTTATGTGGTATTGATTTCTAAGGTATGGGCGCAAGATCGATTCTAACACATCCCTAAATAGCTCTTTGATATCATCACGTAGAACCAAGGATTATGCACTTCCAAGTTGTACATCTTTAATTTCCTCTTTATACATTCGCTAATTAACACTAGATGTGTTTGAAATGTATACATGACGAGAATTATGATATTTCTAGTGTGGTACTCTTTGTTGAACATATAGTTTATTAATAAATGATGCTTACAAAAAACGTATTCTACAACTAGGTTTTAAAACATGTTAGGCATATTTATGTGTAAATCGATCCTTCATCTTAAGTTTACTCGAGAACATTTAGAAAATTCTAGTACAGCCTTCTCAGTTTAAGATAATATCTCTTAATTGTGTTGCGTCTAATTTAAACATTAACCCCATATTCATCTTTTTCGATTACTCTTAACTATGATTTTTTATTTAACCCTTGCCTAAGGTTCACTAGGAGGAATCAATCAATAGTCTCAAAACACTCCCTTATATTTCCTAAGTTTGAAATGATGATTACTTTTCTAAAGTTGAACCATATAGTTAAGAGTAATTTATTTAATTATTCAAGGTTATATGTTACTATCCACAATAATTCAACTTCTCTATCGATGTCATAAATGTCCTTTTTGGTGGAAGAATTTAGGTTTCTTTAATCTTATGTATTGAAGTGAATCATATTATTTCACTAACTCATCAAAATCTCTAATAACCATATTTAACAACCATTTCTACCTTCCTAAAGTTTAAGGGAAGCATCACACGATGATAGGTCTGATAACTCTTATTAGATGGACTATTGCATCTACAACACTTGCATAATCATAATATTCTTGAGGTATTACCTTTGGAAGCTAAAGTTTTTTTTTTTTTTTTGAGTTACTTATCATTAATTAAATACCACAAATGGCTAGAGTTTGGCTAACACGTGTTTTTATAAATTTTAATAAAAATGGTTCATTGTAATTAGATTTCAATGTTCCCACACACGATAGACCCTCAAAAATTTATTGGATTGTAGACATTTGAAACTCCATTGTTGCAATGTTATTCACTTGTTGACCACATACATAATAGCTAAGACCCATCTTATTCCAAGAGTACCCGGTGTTGCAACCTAGCTCTGATACCAAGTGTCATGCCTGAAAAATTTCATCGAAAAACCTAACAAAAAAAAAAATCCTAAAGACAATAATTAAGCTAGGTAACATTCTAAGGCTCGAGACATAACGCTAATATGAGCATGAGTTGAATACCTACAAGAAGTTGCTTTTGTAATGTCAAAATTTTGACAAAAGGGAAAAAACAAGACGATAAAGATAACTGATGTTCTATGTCTAACATGTAAGTGACATTACATGAATCGGATGATGTTGCCCATGCAACATCATCTTTGACACATTGCTAGAGAGTGGGAAGATGAAGGACTTGAGCAATTAGGTGAGCAGAGTTTATCGTGTGCACCCTAAATCAATAACATAGTAAACCTAACTAAATTAAGATTGACAAATCTTAATAATCTACCGTCCCTATAATGTTTGACTTTCCAATGGTAGCACTATGCCAAGGCTATTGGGAGTATGATGAACTAGCTTCATTGAAGGTTAAAAAAAAACATAACGCATTTGTTGACAAGGTCCATTAACTAAGTTTCATTTGTGTAATTCTCTCAAAACGATGTACTGACAACAATAAGGGTGAATAGTATTTACATAAAATAAATAAATAAATTAAATTAAAGAATATAAAAATAAATTAAATAATAAAATAACCGACTATTTCTAACTTCATTCCATATATTATAATCACATAATAGATATATTATTTATTTATATAATATATCTAATAATAGATTTAAATCCTCTATTTTCATTATATTTGTCAATTTAATATATAAAGAAATTTAATTTATTTATATAATGTAAATAGTATATAATAAATGAACTCACTTTCATATATAGTAAGAAACCATTTATTTTTAGACCTATAATTAAAATATATTTATAATATAATTATTCATATTCATTTTTATTTTTTTAAGCTTATAAATATCACTTTTTATAATTTCATGCATTTATTAGGAATATAATATTTAAGTCCCATCTCCTTAAACTTAGCCCTAATCTACTTTTCTTTCCTTCCACGTAGGAGTCCATTTTATTTAGATAAGGATATACAAGTGAAAAAAAAAAACAACACTAAAACCCATAAAAAGAATTGGGAGAATTGACACATTAACAAAAAAACTTCCACTATCTAAGAAAAGTACTAACTTTATCTTATTAATTATCTATTTAAATGGGATAACTACTATTTAAAGTTCCTAACTTTTAAGTAGGATAGAATAGCATTAGAATGAATACTTATAATGGAAAGGTAGTTATTTTAATTTAAAATCATAATGTTGTTTTAATATTATTTACAACATATTATTATTATGAAGATAATATTATGATTGTGGGTCATATTGTATTGATAACTTAATTATTGTGATAATTATAAAACCTCTTAATATTCCTTTTTATTATTATGTCATAATACTGATATAATTAGAAAAAGAAGAAAACTTTTAGAATACTTATACTTGATTATCGCTAAACCCTTAAAAATTACAGTGCTATGTTTTTTTTTTTTTTGCTGCTCTCACCACAATAGCAATAATATGATAAATTTTAATCGATAAATAATTGTTAACTTTTAATAACAATATTATCATTATTTATTCAATTATCAAGTGGTAGTATTGTCATTTAATATATCACTATGATTCCCCCCTCTCACCTTACACAAATGATATTATTTTGTTTATTACACCCAAAATAGTAATAATGTCATTGATTGGGAAACTACCTCACTTAACAAGTATAACAGATTTTCAAATATTCCATCATTTCTATAAATATATATTGAATATATCCACTTTTTATTTATCTTTTATTTTATATATATATATATATATATATATATATATATATATATATATATATATATATATATATGTTTCATATATCAAATGAAGTGGGTATATACATTTTGGAGTATGTGAATGTATGTATTTTGTATCTATATACATATATATACAGATCTATTATATATTTTTAATCTTTTATCTCATTCATTCATATTTTATATGTTCATTATTAAGCATAATTTTCTTTTAAAATTGGTAAAAAGGAAAAACAAAATATATACATTTATCAACTCTCTTTCTTTTCACCAGTTTCCTCAAATTTATTATTCTACTTAATAATCCATACCCATGGTTGTGGAAATTGTAAATAAGACTTTAACATAGAGATTCATAGACTTTTATTGATGCTTAAGGTTTCCATTTGCAATAAAAGTACTCAATATCTTTAAATAATATTTTGGCCTTGTTCACTACACATTTAAATACACATGCTAAGCATTCATTCAATGGAAAGAGAAAGTAAATTGAGATTTACATAGTATTTCCCTCATCTCTCAATAAAAATAACCTTTAGCTCAAACATTTCATTTAACACATTTATAAAGTGTGTCCTTTCGTAAAAAGATGCAACCCTCCAAGTAAACCTTCCATATTACAACAAAATTTAAGGAATACAATGAAAACACATAAACGAATAAGTCTTTCTCTTTCTATTCTCTCTCATGTTACATCAAAACACTAGCTTCCTTTATTACAAACATATTTAAGGAAATATAATGAAGGACACAGTTGGTTAAGGCTTGCTCTCCACCCCACCGTAATGGCATCATGGAGCCTCGTGGGCTCTAACCATACCCCCGAGCAAGTATTTCTCTTAGCTCCACGATGATAAATAGAGCTCTTTCACATTTTTACAAGGAATAAGACTAACACAATACAAGTTTCAGGTATCTAGATTCTTTACTCTCTATATTTCAACCATGATCCCTACTATATGACAACATTTTATAGCAATAAACAAAGGAAAATGGGAATAGGAAAAACTTATCTCTTTTCTTTTAGATAGAGGGACTAAATTCTTGCATCCATACTTCCTCTTCAAGCCAAGTCATCTTGGTCATTGTCTCTCCAAGAAGTGAACTCCTCTCCTTTTCTCATTCTCTCTACCCTCTCCACTCAAGTTCTCCAAGAGGAGAAGTGGGTAACGCCCAAATCTTCCATCTTCTTGAGATATATAGGGATCCTCCAAACCTACGCTCTTTCCCACAAGTGCTCACACATGTGTGAGTCTTGTGCCAATTTCAAAAAATTTTGGGGAGTAGAAGGTTGAGAGTGACAAGTCACTCTTCCTAAGCCCCAACACTTTTTTGAATTTTTCACATTCATAAATGTGGACTTCTGAGGGGTCTTTTCACATTCCAAGGACAAGTTCACATGTGTCAAAAAGGTTCCAAACCCATAGGTATAGGTCCTAGGGGTTTATTCTTGTTCAAAAACCAAGGAAATTGTTTCAGTAATCCCTTTTTAAAACCCACACAAAAATCCATACGAATTTTGATCTTAACCAAGGGTTCCAACCCCAACCAAACTCACATCACATGTCCTACAATTGGATTCTACTCAAACATAATCACCCAACCAATAATAAAACCTCAAACCCTTCTAAGTCAAATAGGGCTACACTTAGAACTTCCCAAAGATGTATTTAATTTGATTCCAACATTTATTTATCCTCCTATTTGCATATTTGATTCTTGACCTTTAATGTTAATCCCACATCGACTCACTTAATTTCCCTCAAGAAGAGTCTTTTAATTTTCTTCTCGATGGTTCACCCTTCCAATGCTAACACTGTTACCTTCCTACACAATACCAACTCAATCATAAATAACAATTTGATAACATAAGTTTGTTAACTAAATATTTTATACTTTAGCTATATAATAAACCATTTAAATTTTCAATTAGCTTTTCACAATATATGAGTGCATTCCACCTTCATGGTAGTGACAATAAGCAAAATGTCAAAATTAAATGCAAGAATATCACCAAAAGATCACCTTATTTATCATCCATAATATATCTAATCATCAATTCTAGAAAGCCATATGACAAATTAGGATTGTATTGAGTACCTACGAGGCAGGGTCTTACAGCTTAATTGCCCTCAAAATTTCAAAAGTTTGTGCAAGTATAGCCTATGATAGTGATTTAGCAAAACATCGAAGATTCAAGATAGTTGCTCCAAAAATTCATAAGATTTCGAGAGAGATTGGAATGATGAAGAATAGATCAATTAATAGAAAATTGATCATTCAAACGACAAGTTAGGATTGAAAGATCAACAGACGGTTGAGATCGACAGATTAGACATGCATTTTGATAAATATTAGTAGCGACATGAGTGATATAAATTAGAAATAGAAATAAAGATTAAATAAATGATTTAATCTTCAAGTTTGGTATTCGAAAACAGAAGAATTATCTTTGCATGACAAAGATAAAAATGGATTTAAAGCAACTCTTTGTTCGAATGCACGCACAAGATTTAATTAATTTAATAGGAATATTTAATTAATATGCATGTACATGCAATTGATTTACAATTAGCTGACTGAATGGTATGACGAAGAGATTACTCGAGAAAGCCACTCAGACACTACTCTAGAGTTAACTGAGCAATTTAAAGATCTTTGAGTCGAGTAAAAGTGAATACTTAGATAGTTTGCACAATTACCTCAATATAGAGAAATGTGTTAAAATAGAATTTATGAATTAAATAATTCATTTAATTCAAGATTGGATATTTGAAGAATAATTAAATAAAATAAATTTATTTAATTAAATGATGAAGGGGTTTAAATTTATAATTAAATAAATAAACGGATTTATTTAATTATAGTTGAAATATGATAAAGGTAAATTAAATAAGAAATTATTTAATTTGACAAGAAGGATAAGGTTAATTAGTAACATAATTAAATAAAAAGTGTTTATTTAATTAATCAGATGGAATAAAGAAAATATGAATTAATTAAATAATTAGGATCATTTAATTAATAGAAGAAATGAATACTTTAGAGAATAATTAAATAACTGACATTATTTAATCATGACCATGGAAGAAATATGAATTATTAAGAATATTGAAGTCGCAGGCTTAAACCAGATTTCGGTGTCTACATTTGCCCCTCTTTGATACAATGTCATTTTGGCGTTGTGTCAAAGAAAATCGATAAAAATATGCCCCAGTCATGCCCCGATGTAAATAGGTGAAGGTATGCCCTTCGGGAGAATTGACAAATTTGAGAAAAATTTGGAAATGATCCTGATTAGTCCATTGGATAGCCAGAAATGTAGTGGAGTTGACGGAATTGAAGTTGGAAGTGTTAAGGACGGGTATGGGTTGATTGAAGTTGGAAGTTGACACAACCAGTAGAAAGGATTGCCACCAAAACCCTAGGTATAAATAGAAAATGTGGTAAAAACCCATTCATTTTAACCCACATACCTTTGAGAATTGAGATTTTGCTCTGCACTCACAGCGAAGATGTCTCCTATTTCGAACACCCACCATCAAGCATACAAGATCCAGACATTCAGGCGGCCGGCCGACGCGGACCCCCCGGTATGTACCTAAATCTTGACTTTTGAATTTTTGATTTGCGCGAGTTTTTATGCGTGTATTTGCAATTTGAAGTATGCGTCAATTTATTAAAAAGCCGCATGTGAGTGCATAATCAACGCATTTGCATGTGGATCTATGCATTTGTAAAATTACGTTTATGGCTACCGTAAAAAAATTTTGCAGTTCAACGCATGTTTAGTTTAGTTCAATGCATTTGATAAATAGCATCGCATATGTATTTAAAATAGCCGCATGTGTTTATTTTTCAATGCATTTGCATTTATTTTGACACAGTTGTTATTTCATTTACACAATTGCAAATGATATTTGATTTATGTAGATGCATTTGTAATTTTGCACGCATTTGCATATTAAAGTGACGCACTTGAAAAACAAATGACGCATGTGTGAAATTAAATTACACATTTGGTTTTATGCAACGCATTTGTAAAAGAATGACGCATGTGCGAAAGAATGACTCATTTGCAAAATAATGACACATTTGAATAGCATTTGATTTATTCCCTTGCATTAGGATAGATGTTTGAAGTTGACATGAGGCATGTATAATGCCATTGT
>VDFB02058242.1:493582765-493630677 GCA_007258455.2 Sequoia sempervirens
CAAGAATAATAGTTTTTTGAGGTTATTTTGGACATGCAATCAACTAAGTAATCAAAGAAGAAGAAAACACATTTGCTCAAACCATACCTAAGCTGAAATCATGCATATAGATGTCCCTGAATGCTAGAATAGTATCTTGCAACTAATGCCGAATTTGATCAATTTTCAACTTATACCTATAGCATCCTGAAAGAAGCTTCTCAAAGAAATTTGGAAGACCATGTATAATAAATTTTAGTTAGTTGTGGATAGTAGATACCGAAGTTGCATGCTAATTTTTTAAAAAGTTCATTAACCCTATAAGCTTTTATTTATAAAGAAATTCCACTCTACTTAGAGCATCTAAAAAGATGATTCTACTTATCAAAATCCATGTTAATAAAGATCAAAGGTTGTGTTTCATACCAGTTGTTTTCTAAAGAAGCATACACATACAAAATTCCAAACATATATGTCACAAGGTTGATCATAATAACAATATTTAAGGACTCAGAGAAGTTTGAAATATTTATTCCCACCTCTTCACCTGAAAACCCTAGATATATTGGTGATGATACAGAGGAAAAGGAACTCCAATAGTCAGATCTGAATGTGCAGTCTCTGTTAAGAGGATGTCTCCCTTCCCACTGTGGAGACAATATTGGGTATCAATCCTCAAGACCCCTCTCTTCCCAGGGCTGCAAATAATGTTGAATTTGATCAAATTTAAGATTACAAAATGCTGTTATACCTATAGCATCATGAAAGAATATTCTTGAAGTAATTTGGAAGACCAGGTAATCAATTTCAGTTAGTTCTGGATAGTAGATACAGAAGTTGCATGTTATTTTTTTGACAAGTTAATTAATCCTACAAAATTTTAATTATGAAGAATTCCCACCCTACTTTGAGCTTCTAAAAAGATGTTTCTTCTTAACAAAATCCCTATTAATAAAGATCAAAGGTTGTGTTTCCTAGTTGTTTCCAAAAGAAGCACATCCATACAAAATTCCAAAGATTATGTCACCATGCAGTAAATCTGGCATATCGTAATAATAATTTATAGAAGAGGAAGTTTGAAATGACTATTCCAACCTCTTCACCTACAAGCCCTAGATCTATTGCTGATGATGCACAGGAAAAGGAACTCCAAAAGTAGTTCAATCTGAGTGTGTGGTCTATGTTAAGAGGATGTCTTTCTTCCCACTGTGGAGGCAGTATTGTCAATCCTCAAGACCTTGCTCTTCCCAAGGCTTTAGAACCTAAGGCAACCATCAACCCCTCCAAAGTGGGCTCTGAAGAGGGTTCCAAAGATATATTGGATTCATAAAATCCAAGTGGGGATTGTCCTATGAGCACTACCATGCTTATCATTCCTTCAATTGATCCTAAGTTTCTCCCTCAAAGCACCATGCAACACAGTTTGGTTATCAATCAAATCGGTTGGTACTTGTCACATACCCAGGCATCCATACACTACTTAAGCCTAGTGATGAAGATGTGCAAGAGGAGGTAAAATTTCAAAGCTAGGGCTCATTTGTAAATTTAGTTCTCTTTATGGCCAATTTTCTCAAGAGTTGATGCATTAATTTCAAAAACCTAGCTCTCTAATCTTAAAGATTCATAGAAATTTACTCATACCAAATTGGTTGGAAAATATGGCATTTTTGGGTATGAGTTTTAGGAATCGGGTACAGATTTGAATCACCTATGTAATAGAGTAAGGTTCAATTTTTTCGGCTTGGAATCATCTAGAAATGTAGTCACACATACCTGAACTATTACAGGTCAGATCTGGTAGTTTTCATTACGATTCCAAAGGCAGCAAAATTTACTCTGCATTTTTTTTTTTACATTTTACCTCTCCAAAACCCTAAGGGATCACTGAAGATGCCATTCAATCACCATTTAAAATTAAAACCCTAACGCATGTATGACTGGACGATGTTGAAAATGTCAGGTTGTTTTGTTTTAAATGGAAACATGTTTCTTTTTTGCATTGCTTAAGAAGCTAAAATAACCATAAGGTTTAGAATCTGAGATCCCTCGATTATAATTTATCTTTGCATCATTTGTATTGTTGTGGACAAAAAGATTTGAAGTTATGAAAATTTCCTCTTTGTAATTTGCATACTTTCAATACAAAAAAAATTCATGCATTTTCAGAGGACAATCTTTCAAATGCTTTTTGAAATGAGAAATATTGTAAAAGACGATGTATATGCATGCCCAACTCTATGCAGTGCACTCCCTACTCTTTGGATTGAATCTGCACGTTCCACATTTGGAAATTTGCACAACTTTAAGGAGTTCTATTTTAAACAACCCATGTAAACCATTCCGTTTAAAGGCTATGAATTTTTTTTAAAATATTTCATAAGTTTTAGTTTTATAAATTATTATTATATTATATTCACAAGATAATTTTTTTTTTTTACATTTATTTAAATTTCATTTCTTTTATTATTTTGATAATTAAAGTGGAGGGTAAGGACCCTCTCCCATTATGATATCAAAATTGTATTGCAAAAGTTGTTTGATAAGAGACTAGAAGACAGATACACATTAAATGACGAATCATCAATGCCATTTATTGACAACATAGACCTTGAACACTAATTTCCTTTGCATGATAAAATAGAATCTGACTATAAGTGGCTACATATGTACTATTTATACATAATGTGATTATAACCCTTCCATACTTGACTTCTCCTTACAAGAATGCCTTACTGTATGAAATTGTAACTATCACTGACTATAGACTGGTATTATATTAATCCGAAGGAAATACTGAATCAACATGACAAAACACAGATTTAACCAAACAATTTCATTTGCAACTACCCGACACTGGGCAATAAGATTCATCCTTTTGCTTGACAAGGGCCCTATGACAAGCCAAAAAACCTAAGTGCTTTTTCTACCTTTGCCACATTGAATCATTCTTGATGTGGAGAAGACTTCTCAAGATAACTAAGATCTGGAATCTCGACCGTTGGCTGATATTCCTAGGAGCCACAACCATTGCAAAGGATGCATTGAAAGGTTGCCAATTCTTTGATTATGGCTTGAGGGAGCGACCTCCCTCCCAATCTGGCGAAGCCATGTGAGCCAGTGACCCCTGCTTAAATGCTTTCCCTTGTTTCAAACTACAACACCCACTACTAGATTCCGCTCCTCCAAACTCTTCCTTGCTGGTATTCACCTTTCACTTCTTCAATTCGGTGAGCTGCAACCTGGTTTCGACGACGGTTTTAGAGTATGTTTATTAAAATAAAATTAGGGCCCAAATCCGATAAAGTGATTAGGTTTTTTTTTCCCGCTAAAATGGAATCCAAAATAAATAAACTAAAATACATAAATCTTTTGTTTATTGCATAATCAATATTATTAAATATATTATAATATTATATATATTATGTTATTATAAAATTTTATTATAATATAATATAATATAATAACATTATATTATACAATGATAATATAATATAATATTAAATATATTATGTTATATAATATAATAATAATCGAATATTATGTTATTATAAAATTATATTATAATATAATATCATATTATATTATAATATATTATATCATATCATATTATAATATAATATATTATATTATATCATATTATAATACAATATATTGTATTGTAATATAATATACTATTACTATATTGGGATCACCTGCTAGTGTAACGGTGAGATGGTTATCCTGTTTTCGGAGCAACCAAGGTTCAAATCTTTGCTTGGACTTTAGCAATGTATACTGGTGCGATGTATACTGGTTTGGTCCCAACTTAGTTCAGAGGTAAATAAAGTGGCGGCTGATCTTGAAGGACATATAGGTTATATTGGTAGACGTGGTGACTGACCGTGTTGGAGGTGTGTGTTCCTCATGGATCTAATTTCCTTTTGACGTGTGCTACTTGTGGACTTATGTCGGACCCACACGGGTCTTTCATGTTTGGCTAGTGTTGTATCGGACCCTCATGAGTCTTTCATTCTGTTTGCTCAGTCAATCTTGGAGAGATAAGGTTGAAGAACAAAGGAATGGCGTTGGTTCCAGCAGGGAGGTCAGCGGGACTACTAGCAAGTGAAGCACTGGGTGACCAGTGGTGCTGGTGGTTTAGCGGGGATGAGGCCCCTCGAATGTGATCTCACTGGTTCATAGGTCTAGTCAAAAGCGTTCAGGGCGCTCCTTAGTAGTGATTGAACTACCAAAATATATATATACTATTATTATATTATATTATAATATAATCCACTCCCTCAATTCAAAATATTTTTTTAAATTATCCATTTTAATATCATATTGTCTAATTTTTATTTGTATGACTAATTATTTAGTCATCATTATTTGCCAAATTCTACTAGTGCGGGAAAATCAAACTAGCTTCAAATCATAGTTAAAAGCATTAATGATTTATTAACATAATGAGTAATAAAAGTTAAAGAATGTAAATGTTAATTTTTTTTATAAAATATGTGAAGGCCTTAAGACTGCACCGAGAGGCAATGCCTTCCACACAATAGGTATTAGTCATTAATTTAGCCATATATTTAGTTATTTATTTAGTCATTTATTTAGTCATTTTTATTTGTCTAATATTAGTCATTTATTTGTGATTTTACACAATTACCAAATTAGTCACTTATAAATGACCAAATTAGTCATTTATTTTCAAAATACTACTAGTGATAGTCATGTGATTAAAAGTTTTAGTCATGCGACTAAACTTTTTAGTCACGTAGTCATTTATTTGCCAAATTATACTAGTGAGTATTGAGCGTAGCGATGCAACGCTGTCCATCAACTGTCCCTCTGAACCTGAATGTAGTCTCATCCTGAACATTGGCAAGAAACGCCATGGGAGTAGAAGTCTTCTCATCCTAATCAAGTTTTGAAGCAACCTGCTGATCCACATCATCAGAATCAGAGTCCTCAAAGTATGCCCACATGAAATGGTTTGCCTTGCCCTTAGGTCTCAAAGGGCAATCATGATCCTTGTTGTAAGGCTCCTTACACCAATAGCATAATTTCTTCTTCCTTAATTCTTCTCATGTCTTTTCATCCATCATGGGTGCTGATTTCTTTTTCTTGTCTAGTTGTTGAGGAGTCTCATTGCTTGTTGAAGGGACATCCTTATGTGAGCTCTTGCCTTTTGATGTTGCATACTCCATACTCCTAGCCTTCTTCATAGCTTCCTAAAGAGTAGGAGGATCAAAGGATTTAATCCATCCTCTTATAGGCTCCAATAAGCCCTCCATGAATAACACCACCAGTCATCTCTCTGAGATATTGGGAACCATTACTGACAATCTTTGGAAGTCTCCAATGTAGTTCTCCAAACTCCCAACTTGCTTGAGCTGGGCAAAATCTCTAAAGTATGATTTTGGGTCCTTCCTATCAAAACGTTCCACAAGTCTATCCAGAAACTCTTGATATGATGTAATATGATTATGCTGCAATGTTACTAATCCATGATAGCACCATTCATGTGCTGCACCCTCCAAATACAAAGTGGCATACTTGATGGCTTCCTCTTCTGTCATGGGTCGAAGAGCCAAGAAAGTATCCAATTTATGAATCCATGACTATGCAATAGTTTTGCCACTACCATCAAACATAGGCAATGTAAGCTTATTAGTAGCTTGCTTGAGATCCTTATTTTGATTCCTAGGTCTCCTCCCCTGTCGAGACCTATATTATTCCATTCTTGTCTACACAAATCGATCAAAATGCATGAGCTCTTGTGCTTCTGGTGTTAATAGTTGTCATTCATCATGAGCAGCCATATATGCATCAGCAAAGGTAGGATCCTCAACTTCAACATTCTCTTCTACTACACGTTCTTCCCTCAAGAAGGTGGGTCATGTAGGTCTATCTGCAATACGGGAAGATGCTCTTAGTATTCTCCTTGAACCTGCTATGCTCCTGTCATCATCATGATCTTGGGGTTGCCTCCTAGGTAAGTTCAACTGCTGTAGAGTGTTTTCAAGCCGCTAAAGTACCCCACATACCTGCTGCTGACCATCCCATAGACCCCTCAAAGTATCAAGTACCTCTCTATCATCATCTCTTCTTCCATTTCTAGGAGGACTTCCCTCTCTTCTTTCCTCCATAGGACCACCAATCTCTTTGTGTCTTGCTGCAACAACTGTTGATAAGTGTCTTGTTCAGGGTGTGGTGTTTTTTTTCTTTCTTCTCTAGTTGTATATCTCTTGGTCTTGTCACTTTGTTGCATAAATGAAGAAAATTTCTGACCCAAAGGATGGCAGGAAACCGCTCTAATACCACTGTAATGAACCTTGCTCAAACTGATCACAACTTTCCCTAATTTGTTGCTTCTAATTTTGTCAAACAGTTCATGTACAACCTTGTAACTTGCTGAAATAGGTTTTCAGTTTGAAGTTGCTTAATAAAAATGGATGCTAAGATTAATTTAAACACTTCTACAATGCCTACAATCTGATCTACATGCAACACGATATTCTTTTTGGATTTTTTTAACGCAAATATATGAAAAACTAGGAATGCAATGTACAACTACAACAAGTAGACATTATGTTAAACACTTGCCATACATACTATCATTGGAAATTTCATGTGCAAGAACTTCAACTTATATCTCCTCTATTATTATGAATGCATCACTATAATAATAATAGCAAATAGCCAAGACTCTTGGCATTACATAATATATCTGTCTGAGTACAATCACAGCCTTAGCAGGAAAAATCTTAGTATGCAAGTATATGCAAACATATGTAAGAACAACCAAAAGGAACCTAGGAATGAAGTCGCCTATTGTTGTTGTCGAAGAAGCAATCAATATCACATCACAAGATGCCTCCTAATGTGCAGATCAATCCCTGGACTAGTCGCCCCTGTTGTAGATGTAATGGCAGATATAAAATAATTTATAACCTTTGATCACTTCAAATCACCTCCCAAAGGGTCGTCCCTCCTCCTCAAGCCAAGCGCCACCCTCCTTGAGTGAAATCGAATTTTATTGGAGGCTCCTCATGCAAAATTGTGGCTCCTCCAAGAGGGAAATGATGGTAGATAACAAAATCTGGAAATGAACGTTGCCTAAATAATGATGCTTGATTCTCCTTGATAGTGATTGATTAGCTTCCAAAAATGCAATGCCCTTCCTTCTCTCCAACTAACCAAGACTTCTAAAATTTTATAGACTTTCTAATGGCTTCAACATGAAAATCGAATTCCCTTAGTATGTCATCCCTGTTGCTTAAGAACAAACTTCAATAATGAATTTGTATGTAGCCTCTTAGTCACTCCTTTGTCTTCAAAAACCATTACCAAGTCTCCTAAAATATGGTGCTCCAACAAATAGGAGAGATAGTAGCTTTTAGGGACCTTCATGATCAGATAAATGAACTCTACCAGCTATTACTGAAACTGGAAATGGCTGAAGATAGGCGCCCAAATTTCTTAGTGAAAGTTGTCTTTCCACAATACCTAAAGGAATGGGTATGAGCCAACAACCTTCTCATAAATCAATTCCTCAAAGAAGACTTTAACAAGATGATTTGCAATCTCCCAGAATGCTCATGAGCTGATATAAAAATCTCTATCTTCAAATTTGGCCAAAGGCCCCAAAATTTGCAATGTAGCATAACTGATAAGTCTGAAGTAACCTCTCTCTTAGCTGCAATAATTCAGGTGATATTTCACACCCTCAAAACTACTATCAATAGGAAGTTTTCGTTTCCTATGACAAAGAAGCAATTTGCAGAAACCCTAGGCTCCACAAGATGAAACAACAACAACAACAACAACATCAAGTCTGCTTGGTGAGAATGAAGCCCAAGATGCCTATTTATTCTTTTTCTCCACTTCCTCCAGAAACTTCTAGAATATTATTTGATTTTATTTATGAAGTGACTTTATAAAATATTTTATAATTCAAGTCACTTTATTAAATTAATTAAATATAAAGTTACCTTTTAATATTTATTTATTTGATAACTTTATAAACAATTAACTTAATACCACTTATTTATTTAATTAAAATAATTAATTAGTCATCCTCATAAAATATTCATTATTTTGGACAACTTAATTAATTAAATTAATTAAATCAAATTACCTCCAAAATGGGGACATTACAGTCTGCCCCTCCTGAAATTGCTTGTCCTCAAGCAATTCACCACCTGGATCCCACAAGAAGAACTGCATAATGTCCCTGTCATCACCAAACAACTCCTGCAACATTTGCTCAAACTGAATCTGTCGTACCAACTCAATACCATCACCAAGTGCCGCAAAAGTATAGGCCTCAAGTGGAAGCAAGCCAAGAGACTGATCATCCTTGCCTCCAAACTTTGTGCAAGATAAACTATCATCCAAACTATCCATCACATGCACCCCTAAATTGTGCATTATGAATAGGTCATGTACATGAGAATTAAAAATTAAGCTGTAAGCACTCCTCACCATGTACACCTGTGAAATTTTCTCTGTGAGTCCTATTTGCAATTCTGATGCACTTGTAGGATCACAAATACTATCATCAATGCTCATCTCAAGGCTTGGATCAAGAGAGTGATTGTCATTCAAGCCATAAAGTGGATTGTCATATGACCAAGAAACTTCTACCTCGAACAATGGATTAGAAATCATGTCATGTTTCTCCTGAATCACCTTCTCTCTTCTCTTACTATCCAGCCCTCTGATAGAATGCAAACCTCCACTTGTAATTCCCCTCAATACATGCCTCCTACCATCAACCTCAAAGGACATCTCCATCTTAGGTACATCGAGGGTAAATACTCCCAAGTCCTAGAGCCACTTCATTCCCAAAACTATGTCCATCTCTCCCATGTTGACCACATAAAAATCTAAATGTAACTCATAGTTGTTCAATTTCAAAGTGAGATTAGTAACCTTCCTGGTGCATGCGAGGGTATATCCATCTGCAACTCGAACTCTGAATCCATCAAAATCCTCAGCCTGAAGTCTGCACCTGGCTACAAAATCTCCATTAATAAAGTTATGTGTTGCACCAGTATTGAGCATAGCGATGCAACACTTTCCATCAACTGTCCGTCTAAACCTGAATGTAGTCTCATCCTAAACATTGGCAAGAAACTCCATGGGAGTAGAAGTCTTCTTATCCTAATCAAGTTATGAAGCAACCTACTAATCCACATCATCAGAATCAGAGTCCTCAAATCTTTCACATAAGTTCCAAACCGTACCTTACAAATCTCTGCCCATTCACTGCAGGAGTTGATTTTTATAATGGGCTCCTTAAAAATCCAAATGTCCTCCCAGAATCTAGTATGATAACCATTTCTCACTTGCCATCCAATACCATCATCCACAATATTTTTTCCATTTATTATATTATTCCAGCATGTAGACCCTTTGGGAAGAAGGTAGGGATCCTTCTTTATAATGGAGGAGTAGTTGTTTTCTAAATATTTGCTAGCCAGAATATCAATCCACTCCCCAGAAGAAGAGGATATTCTCCAGATTTGTTTAGCTAAGAGGATTTTGTTGACTGTTCTGATTCTTCTTAAACCTAGTCCTCTGGCCTTTTTAGGTCTACAAACTAGATTCTAGCCAATTAAGGGAAGTCTTTTATTTTCCTCAACACCCGACAAAGAAATATTTTTTGAATTTTTTCAATGGCATCAGCAAATTTAGCAGGAATCTTAAATAGGCTTAGGGCATAGATAGGAAAATTCTGGAGAGAGGCTTTGAGGAGCTAAAGTTTTTTGGCTTGACTTAGCAGGGCTCCTTTCTAGCCCGCAAGCTTCTAGCTAAATCTTTCAACCAGCGAGAGCCAAAAATACTTAGGAGGTTTCAAGCTTAAGGGTAGACCAAGGTAGGTGGTAGGAAAGGAATCCACCCTACAACCCAGAATTCTGGTAATTTTAGCCTGTCTATGATCCAGAGTGTTGAAGAAGAATAAAGAGCTTTTTTGATTGTTGATCAGCTATCTTGAAGCTCTCCCGTGATTGTCAAGCAACTGTTTTATAGTTTTTCCTTCAGACACCATGGCTTTACCCATAAGCATAGTGTCATCAACGAATTGTTGATGGGAACACACCAGATTGCCCGAGGAAGGTTTGAGACTAAAAATAAATTTAAAGTCGACCAATTTTTTCATATTCCTGCCTAAACTTTCAGCCATAATAGTGAATAAAATAGGAGAGATAGGATCACCCTGCCTTAGACCTCTAGTGCTCTAGAAAAAAGAGGTGGGGGATCCATTGACCATAATCGATATGGAAGCCGTGGACACAAGTTGTTCCACCAATTGGATAACCCTGTTACAAAAATCAAAAGCCTTTAAAATTTTAAATAAGAAAGTCTAGTCAACTCTATCATAGGCTTTTGAGATATCAAGCTTTAATAAAAATCCTTCAGTCTTTGACTCAACTGAGGAGTGAATGTTCTCATGTACCGTAACAATAGAGTCAATAATTTTTCTACCAGGGACAAAACCATTCTGTTGAGGGGAAATCAAGGAAGGCAAAAAAGTTAAAAATCGAGAGGTTAAGACCATAGAGATGATTTTGTATAAAGAATTACATAGACTTATAGGCCTAAAAGCCTCAAAATTATTAGCTCCGGGTTTCTTGGGGATAAGAACCAAGAAGGTAGCATTTAATTCTTTTAGAAGACTTCTGGATCCAAAAAATTCTTTAACAGCATTTACCACATCTTCTTCAACAATCTCCCAGAGCCATTGAAAGAAAAATGAAGGGAAACCATCAGGACCCAGAGCTTTACTCTTGTCAAAGGAAAAGACAGCCCACTTGACTTCCTCATTGGTCGGGATAGCTATAAAAAAAGAGTCATTTTCCTGGTTGATAATTCTTGGTATAGCTTCAACTAACTAATCATGCTCATTCTGGTTTATTTCATCACTTGCCAAGAGAAGATGTTTAAAGAAAGAGCTCACCTGCTTTCTAATATCCTCCTCCTCCTCATACCTGGTTTCATTCACTTCTATTTGAAATATTCTATTTACAACTCTGTGTTTTGATGCCGATAGATGGAAGTACCTGTTGTTTCTATCTCCTGCTGATAACCAAAGAGCTCTAGATCTTTGTTTCCAAAACTCCTCCTCCTTTCCAATTATGTCTTGCATCTTCATAAGGAGCTCATTCTCTTTTTCCTTAGTGTCATTCAAGTAACCCTCCTTCTGTATTTTAAATTAAACTTCTCCCAAGTCCATCTATAGATCATACTTAATCCTAAAGATGTTCCCAAAATATTATTTTTTCCATTTTTTTAAATTACATTTCACTTCCCTTAACTTTTTTGCTACTCTCAACATAGAAATTCCTTGAATTCTTATATTCCACCATTTCCTTATTTCCTCTTTATGAGTAAGATGAGAGATCCACATTTTTTCAAATCTAAAAGGAATGTTCTTCTTTTTTATTGGATCTGCAGTGAAACTAATAGGAAAATGCTTAGAACCAATTCTCGTAGGATCTTTAAGGGAGCAGTAATAATCAAAATACCAATGATTGGAGATTAAAGATCTTTATAATCTGACCTGTATGAGATCTAGCCCCTTTTTATGATTAGACCCGGTAAAGGAAGCTCCATGTAGATCCAGATCAATCAGCTCTTGATTATTAATGAAATTCTGAAGATCCTCTTTACTCTCCAAATTGATCTGGGATCCCCCAAATTTTTCTCTGTTCATTAAGGGTGTGTTAAAATCCCCCATAACAATCCAAGCTTCTCTATCAAAAATCCTCCTAAAGGCAACTAATTCCAACCAAAAATATTTTCTCATTCCTTTTCCATTAGGAGCATATATATTCACTTGAATCCAGCTGAAGTTATATCTTCTATGTGTAAATCTAGTGGCTATATGATTCGTACCTTCCAAGATCGGATCACCTTTGATTGTGTGGCTATTCCAGAAAGTCGCAATGCCTCCAGAAGTGCCATTCGAATTATTACCTTGGTTACTGTAATATGGAAAAGTTTCATCTTTTCAATTTTCTCCTTTGACATTTTAGTTTCCTGAGTTAAAAGAATATCCGGCTTGTTATCTCTAATGAAATTGTGAAGAACATCCTACTTGTGGGGGCTATTGAGTCCCCTGATATTCTAGGACATAATCTTCATTAGATACTAGGGGAGTCAAGACATTCTGGGATGGTTTTATGAGATCCATCCTCAATATCCTGAAAACTATTCAGCTCTCTTTTCTTTTTCAAAGACTTTTTACCTCTTGAGTTCTTTACTGCTCCACAATCTTCCTTGACTCTTGATCTGGTAGAAATGCACTTGGGGTCTTCCATTGTTTTTTTTTTTTTTCTTCTTCTTTTATATATTCTCCTCTTTATCAGTCTCTTCTTGGCTATCCGTCTCTCTACTGGACTCCCTATTAGTTGGTATTCTTTGTTCCTAAGGTAAAGTGTCCATGTTACTATTCTCTTGACAAGATAAGACATTACTGGAAAGATCTGTTGTGTGATCCAGATTTTCAAGGGAATCCTTAACCCTATCTGTGGAGTTGGTATCTATCAGGTACACTACTCCCTGAGGGGGAAGATTATCAGAAGACAGGGAGGGAAGAGGAATATTCAGAACCAAGGACAAGCCCTCACTAGGAATATACTCCAGACCCGGGATCTCTTCGTTTCTATCAGAAGGGACTGTTATTTGGGATAAGGAAGTAGAAAGGTTTTGATCTCCTTCTCCAACTAAGGTATCCTAATCAGAATCCCTTTCCTTAGATGAAGATATTTTAACAAGATTCATGTAATGAGGATCATTAGGGATCTCACCTTTAGATTCCATGAACACTTCAATCTCTAGAGAGATACTCTAAGTATTGGACTCTTTGTTTTCCAGTTCCTGCTCTTTATTTTCCTTCCTTTCTTCGCCTGAATCATTGTTTTTTTTCCATGCATTTTTTCTAGGTCCTGTTGGTTTTCTTTCTCTGAAGTGGCATTTAGGGGGCATTTTTTTGCCTAGTGACCAGATTTCCTACACTTGAAATAGGTAAACGGGATGGTTTCAAACTCTATATTTTGCACCCAGGAACTCGGTTTAGATTGGATCTCAATCGAAGATGGTAGATCTACTTCCTAGGAGACTCCCACACATATCCTCGCAAAAACCAATCTCTTTCTAGCAGCTGTCATTGTGTCAATCAAAAGGAGCTCACCAAAGGAGCTCACAATACCATGAAAGATGTCTTCACTCTAGTACTCCAAGGGCAGGCCTGGAAGTCTAACCCAAACTGGGACATTCTCAAAGATGGAGTCTGATAGATCCAAGTTGGAGGACCACTTCTTTAGAGCCAAGGAATATTTCCCTATCACCCAAGGACCTCCACTTCTAACAGCCATGATGTCCTCTCTACAAGTAAATTCAAACGCGAAAAAACCCCTTGGAAGAGAAGCAACTGAGACTTTCCTGCTAGTTCTCCATTTATTTTTAACAAACTCCCTGACCACTTCAATATTTGGTCTAGGGCCCATGAACTTCCCAACCAGAGTTCATTCCATTAGGGCTATATTATGGTTAATGAGTAGATCTGGAATAGAAATAGCAAACTTATCTCTAACTGGGGACGAGATATTTTGCACTGTAGGGAAAGATGATTTTCCATTAGGTTTCACCCTGAATAGAGAGGTCCAGGGTTTGCGATTGCCTCCAATGCCGCCTGTGGTCCCCACTCCCCCTTTAGCTTTCTCATTTTTACCGGTGGAGGATGCAGCAGGGTTAATATCTGAATTTTCCTTTCCCCCAGGTTCCACCTGTATTTTGTTTCCAGAGTTCACATCATCCTGGTCATCCTTACCTTGCTTCTGACTCAACTCTAGCTCCTGATTCGACTGTAGATTTTCTAATCTTGCTCCATTTCCTTTTCCATTGCTTTGAATTTTGAAATCCCTTTTCTCCCGCCTGTGTCCGCGCTCGTGTTTTGCCATCCTCCAAATTTCGAATAAAAATTAATTACTTTCCTTGTTGATGCTGATGGATTTACGCATATTGTGAAGTTTGAATTTTGGAGACATGTAAGGGATTTGGTATTGAACTCGGTATGGATTAATGTCCAGTCATTTTATTACACTATGATTGAAATAATTATACCCCTTTGAAGTTCATCATACAACTTGATGGAGCTATATCGCAACTCAATATGGATTATCATCGAATAATTTGGAAATATATGATTCCAATGTTCCAAAAAATTGTAGTCCAATAACTTGGGAATAAGTTCAATGTTACACCCTTTTGAGGTTCACAATATTGTTTGACGGAGTTTCATTTGATTCAAGATTTGGTTCTTCAAGGAAATATCTTCTCATGAATTTATATTTTATGTACTCAAAAAAATTTCTTATGTAAGTCTTAAGGGGGCATCCCTTGGCTAATTCAATTTCAAGTTTATAGGGGTGTATTTGTAGAAACAATATAATAAGGGGGGAATATTAGCATACATTATTACAATGTCTATTCGAGAAAAATCATTAGAAATGTTGTTTAAATTTTCCTACTACACATCAATGAATAATCAGTAATTTTTCCTCTTCACCTCCAAGGTGTACATAAGTATGATCCTTTGTATAGATAAGAGGATAAGATTATGAACATGTTACAAAGGTCAAGGACTGACCCATCCCTATAGAGTACTTCCAAGTACCACTTGTTCATCCAATCTTCCCAAGTGGATCTCTTCCAGTAATTCCCCTCAATCCCTCTACCATTCATCTCCACCAATTATGTGAGGAAAATTGTCATCCTCTCATTTCCCCAAAGGTATCAACCAATTTGAGCCTTTAATCTTATCCATCCAATCTTATGAACAAAAATTTATAAATTGGCCCCAACCTAGAACATTTTCATTACTCCTTGAAATTCAACCTTATGAAACTATGGGAGGAACTCTTATCCATAGTTATTGAGCACAACCACCTTACCATGGTGCAATAAGGTTAGCTTGTTGAGCATATTATTATTATTATTTTTAAATCAATATTCATTAAGCTTTTGTTTTATCTTTAGTGTTCCTTGTATTCTCGGTAGGATAGTTTAATGTAGTTATTTACTTGTTCTCGGTAGGAGGTTGTCTTGAAATAGGACTTTATCACAAGCCACAACTTAAGTTGAGGAAAAAAAGGTATCCACATCTAAATAAATTTTGAGTTTTCTCTTCATAATCATTACAATTATTTTAATCGTTTAAAACCTTAATGTAATGCTAGGTGAAACAATTCATACAATTGGGAAGCTAGGTAATAAATTTTCCAATATATTTGATGGTATTAATCTTTTAAATGGAGTTTCTCACACATAAAGTCCTAGTGATGTATAGTATTGACTAGCATGAAGTTTATTATTCAATTGATCGCCCCTAACAATGTAGGTATCAACCAATTAGACTTAATGGCACACACTCACCCCGTAAAATTGAAAGTTTTTATTAAAGTGTACCACTTCTAGTTGAGTAAAAAGCCAATTCATGTTGAATGACATGCCTACATAAGAGTTGCATTAAATCCTTGATGGATAAGTGACCAAACATACTTAAAAGACATATGTAGTGTGAGTATTTTAATTATTTTACAAAGTAGATAGCATTTCATCATTGTTAAAATATGGCACAAGATTCCAAACAAAGAAGAGGTGAGCCATTATGGATGTCTAATGAGCGAGTAATGTGTTTAGAAAGAAATTTCATTTATCAAATTTAGTTTTTAGAAGTTTCCTAATGAAAATGTGAACGACTATTCAAAGACTAGATTAGCCATATTGAAATAATAACTAAAGAACTAGTAGGATTTAAACAACTCATTTGCAAGGAATGGTGAAAGGAAAGGAATTTTAATTGAATCACACAATTGATAACAATGTTAGGAGATTTAATAAATTGATTTTGAAAAGTACCAATAACACCCTAGTGTATGAGTCATGGCCATGTGTAACTTTTCCACACATGTCTATTGTTGGTTAGGATTGATGTTAAATAAAATAATACCTATCCACATGACATGAGACATAGTTGATAGAGAAAAATTGGTATGTTTGATCTCCTAAAGACAAAGACTACTGAGAAGACTAAATATCTATAAAATATCCTGTATAGTGAATTTTTACCATGTAGGTATATTTTATCCCTAGAACATTACAATGGATGTACTTAGTGAAGATAAAGTGTAGTGAAATTTCCTAGGAACCAAACCACTTCAAGGAAATGCAACTATTTCACATAAACCAATTATAAATTTGAGAGTTTTGTATTTCATGAAGAAAAAGTGTAATGACATTTCCTAGGAACCCAACCACTACAATACAAGGAAAATATTTCACACAAACCAATTGTAAGTTTTAGGAGAGAAATCTCAAAGTACATGTGTCATTTTTATGAATAAATTACCTTCTTCAACCTCGTCAAGAGGTCTATATGAGTATGAGATGGATGAGATGGATGATGTGATATGCTATGATTATAAGATCTATGTATACTAATGATTTGTGGATGCAGGATGAATGCATTGGCGATGATGATTAACTGATCATGAGGTGATATTAGTGTAGAAAAGAAGAAATGAGGTGATGACAAAAGGATCCAACAAGCCAGCTTTATGAGCAATGATGAATGATTTTCTTATCAAGAATTGGGATTTTAAAAGGGCCACTTACCTTATGTTTGATAGCACACATAAGCACGATGCATCAAGGTATAAAGAACGAAGATGGCGTTGCACTTAGTGTGATGGACTTTGACTCGACAAATAGATAGGAGTATTCTTGTTCACACTTGACATACAAAAACCTTGCTAGGACGTACCTAACAAAGCAAGTATTCACCAAGTTATATTACAATAACGTCCAACAAGAACAACAAACAAAAAGATAATGATCGATGCCCCATTCCTTTCTCTCTAAATCGCTTTCATTAGACATCATCGAGAGGTCATTGGAATGAGCACAATAAGATAAATCAAAAGAAAAGATCAAATACACAAACAAATCAATGTTCTTCATACCTTCAAGAGTTGACATCAAAAATGATGCCCATTGTTGGAACGATATATCCTAGGACATGCATTGTATAGGATGATGATGGGTTGATAAGTTGATTGATAGGCTGTTGATATAAGGTTGACTGACATTTTTGAAAATGATCAAGAGTTTTATTTTGCGTTTAGCAGTTTGTTGCTTCGATTTTGATTTTTTTTTTGAAGTTTTCTTTTGTTGATTAATGTAGTTGTTTCTGTTTGTATTGCCAAAGGATGAAGGTGATGATCCGTTTATTATGGATGATTGATTATTGTGGGTGAAAGAGAAATAGGACGGATGGATTTTTAAAATATTTGGATGTTTTTGAAATGTTTTGAGGTTGTTTTGGGGTTTTTTTGACATTTTACAAATGTTCTGATTTCCCAAATTTTCAAATGTTTTTTGTGTTTTATGAGATTTTATGAATGTTTTTGGATTTTGTGTGATTTTGGATGTTTTTGTATTTTCTTGGTTTTTTTATGTTTTTGGATTTTTGTGTGATTTTGGATGTTTTTGGATTTTCTTTGTTTTTTGGATGTTTTTGGATTTTTGTCTCTCGGGGGCTGATCAAAGATTAGCCTTGCCTATGTTTAAGCTAAGAGATGATGTAGTTCGGATTCCATGTTTTTGGACTTTTTAATTTGTTTTTGGATTTTGATGTGTTTTGAATGTTTTTGGATTTTTGCATGATTTTAACATTTTGGATATGGACATGTGTGACGATATTAGTGCTTTGTTTGGGGATTTTGTTGAAAACCAAGCTAAGGTTGATTGATTGGATCGATGGATTGATGATGATAACATTGTTGAGCATACGCAAAAATGCAAGGATGGTGTTAAGCAACAAAAGGATTGGGATGGATATCCCTAGGTAATGAAGGATTGATGATAATAACATTGTTGAGGATACACAACAATACAGGGATAGTGTTAAGCAACACAAGGATATCCCGAGATGATGATTTTTTGATTGATTTGACCGATCAGGATTTTAAAGCTTGGTTTGAAACAAAAGATGTTTGAATGATTTGATGTGATGATGAAGTGCTAATTAGATGAGACTGATAGTGATTGTTTGGATTGATGTTCGATGAAAGATGATGCTTGATAAGGAACATCTTCTTGTCAAAATATGCCATGGGCTAGTGATTTGGATTTTGGCTCACAAATGCTTGACCAATTTGATTTTACGTTTGCCAATGTTCGGATCACCACATAAGTTGGAGGATATAGATCAAGATTTATTCCTGAAGCAAGATGTAAATATCTACCCCCAATGTCTAGAAATGTATGGAATGCCATGGATGGATGCTCGGATAGGTGTATGGATGGATGGAAATGTTAAGCATGCAAAGGATTCCAAGTATTATCTTGTGATAAGATAAGGTGTTTAGACGAAAGAATGCTCATTTGGATAATGTTTCATGGCTTAGATAATACTAGGTAGGATAGGATCAATGAAAATGACCCATGTCCAGGTGTTTACCATATGCAAGTGTAAAGCGTGCACCAAACTTTGTCAAGATCAAGATAACTCAGACTATGGATGCAAATATATGCACATGGATTGGATAAATGGTTCATGGATGAATGGATTTATTATGGCTGAGATGGATGGAATGTTGTATTTATTATGGATGTGATGAGATGCTTTCACCAGAAGTGGTGCACATAGATGCTTGATTCTACACATGATGCCTGTTTGCTAGGTTTTCATCATGGTACCTGCCCAAAGCGCCGCCCATGTGATTTTCACTAGAGGACGATTTTTCTCTTTACTATTTTGAATCCTTTTTTTATGTTTTTTGGATTTTCATATTTTTTGATTTTTATTTTATTTTTATATTTTTTGATAGTTTTTGGATTTTTCTAAAAGATTTTAAGCTCACACTAAACCACCTAATGGTTTCCATGTATATTCTTCTATCATAATGTGCCATCAGTATCCTTCCTGAAGAAGTTGATTTGCTAAGATACGTGCACTTGAATGCAACTTTTGAGATTGTTGATCTACTTCATCGATACCGGAGTTAACCTTGTCTTTGTGCGCACATTGCGATAGAATGTCTTTTGAATCCTTATTATGAAGGGCCATTGCCAATACATGGTCAATGTAAGAACTATATATCATGCATGGAAGTGTAGATGGAGTTAGGACCAAATGAAGGAAGGATGTGAGTCAAAGCACAAAGAACATTATCAAAGAAAAAGTAGCTGAGAAGCACATGAAGGACACACCAAATACACATGGATACCAAAAAATAAAAAGAAAGATTATCCGTATCAAACTCCATCAGTTAAAGAAACTATGGGAAAAATAAAAAAGGGAAAATTATCCATCAAAGATTTCCACAAAAGCAAAAGCAGGATTTTCAAGCAACATAAAAAGTGTATCAAACAATTGGTCCTAATTCCATGCACACTTTCATTTGATGTTGGTCCCAATTTGTGGATGGGGTGATGGGTGGATGAAGATTCATGACGTGGCTGGTTGTAGTATTGACACTAGTTTCAACATAAGGACTCTTCGTGCTCTCTATGTTGACATTTGCTTGAGACATAGTTACCCCAAGTATGGTGGTAGTAGCAAATTCATGCTTTGATTCTTCTTGTTCTGAGAGCTCTTATTTAGAATGCATTCTCTGATCAATGATCATTGTAGATGGCATTATTTCCATTTTTTGCTCTACTAACTCCAGAATATCCTATTCTATCTGACTTGATTCCTTGAGTGGATAATGTTGGATATCCTCATCCCTAATGTCCTCAGTCTGAATTTGGGATATATCTGATCTTGATGTTCATAATTCAGTTTGACTATAGGAATCAATAACCTACTCTTTTTGTGTAATAATGTCAGGAGTAAAGGAATCCTATTATGAATGAAGATCATCTACGTGTCTATCCACATAAAGCATCTCATGGGTAGATGTAGGAGTATCTGCTATGTGGATATGATCATCATTTGTGACATCTTGTATAGATAGGAGAGTGTCCATTAGATCATTGTAGTATCTTGAAGATACAAATTCTTGATCCTGAATGATTTCAGAATCTCTTTTGACATGCTTTGGGTCAGTTTCTTGACATGGATCAGTTTCAAAGGATGGATTGCTTACCAAGGGTTCCTAGATGGGAAGTGGCTCAATATCTTCTTTGCCTTTGAATGGAGTTGGATCAAGTGTCGAGTTGAAGATTCTTTCAATATCAAAAATTATGAGGTCAAAGGATGTCAATATGTCTTGGAAAGGACCATTGCTAGACCTTGGTCAAAGGTGTTGATCATATTTTCGAATAAATTCTTGAGATACATTCTCTAACTCATTAAGTGATGTAGAGACATTCTCAACATGATCATTGGTAGATGGGTCATGGATTATGTCAATAGGATCAAATAACTCTAACACTCCTTGAAATAGATCACTACAAAGTGGCTCTTGATGTATGGTGAGTTGATCATCAGATGGGGTAGAAACATCTTCAATGTGCTCCTTAATTGAGAGATCTTGAACATTGTTTTCAACAATTGTGGCAGAGCGATTGTGAATTCTATCACTAGTGGTTGAATCTTCATTGTTATTCCCAATAGTGATTATCTTTTGATCAATGAAGTCTTGGATGAGATTTTTGATTCAAATACAATCTGATGTTGCGTATCCCTTTGTTTTTTGGAAGCCACAAAAGTGCTTCTCATTATACCCTGGTGGTTTAACTAAGGGCTCTTGATAATCCTCATAAACAAAGAGTTTGATGAGATTTTCTTGCACCAACTATTGCATGATCAATTCAATGGGTCCCACAAGTGGTGTGTATTTTTGTTTGTTACCTTGTGAGATTTGTGTTTGTTGAGATGATTATTGTCAGGATTGATCTTGGAGATGTGATGACTGGTCTTCGAGATGTGGTGATTGATCTTTGAGATGTGGGGGTTGGATTTTTTGATGTGGTTGATCTTGATATCAAACTTCTTGACATTGGAAATATTGTTCTTGACATGGTTGTGGCCACAACTTACTATTTTGATGACATGGTTCAACCAATGGAAGAGTATTGATTTTGTAGTAAAATGTCTCTTGTTTCAAGGCTTTAGTTAGTTTATCAAGTGAAGCAATTTGGTATAGTAAAAC
Source organism: Sequoia sempervirens (assembly GCA_007258455.2). Lineage (NCBI taxonomy): Eukaryota > Viridiplantae > Streptophyta > Pinopsida > Cupressales > Cupressaceae > Sequoia > Sequoia sempervirens. The sequence continues at coordinate 493,603,900 of VDFB02058242.1, forward strand.
TTGGTCTTGATTTTGATCTTGGCACCCTTGATATAGTTGGTTTTACTTTTGTTCAAGTGAATTTGGAATGTCTGTTGGTGTTTGCATGGGATCATCGACAAATTTATTTTGGACAATGTTATGATTTGGGATGATGTTTTGATTTGGCATTATAGGTTGAAATTGATCATTGTTGTGTTTGACAATTACATTTCCTGTATTTTGCATGATGTTACCTAGACTTGGATTAATACATGGAGTTGTTAACATTTCTTTTGGACTTTGAACATTCATATGATTTGAAAACATATCCATCCCAAAGTTTACCAAGTTTAGATTCAAAATGTTCATGTTTGGTAAAGTTGTACTTGGTACATTCACATTTGGAATGTATGGATATGGTGGGATGATGATTTTTTTTGGAAGACTCATGCCTTGATTGTTCGATTGATAGATTTGTAGGTTTGGACTTGGATTTAAATCTACCATCAGGAAAGATGTTCCTAAATTTTGACTAGGCATACTCACATTTGTATCATTGAGGTTTGCAAGAGAGAACGATCCCATGTACAAATTGTATAAATGTGAGTGTTGATAATAAATCGACATTGTAAGGCTTTGAGATTTTGGTTGGTTTAGACCGCTCATGATGTATGGATCGAGTTTATATTCCATGTTCCTGTTGTGTTGAGATCTAGTTTCGACTGTAAAATAAGGATCAATTTTTAAAATGTGGGAGGTGAACCTCTAATTCTTTTGGATTGATCTAAACTCTAGGTTAAAAAAAATAAATTCTAAGATTTTAAGGATCAAAAGGATGGTGATGAGCTATGAAAGATGGATGATTGATGAATGATTGGAACTCTTAGGAAACCTTGAAGAGGATACTTAACTTTAGGACTTGGATTGATGTTTTATTTGATTTAGGATTGGTTTGATTTGATTTGGATAGTGAAATCATAAACTCTAAGAGGTTGGATGTTGTCCTAGAGTAAATTTATCCACAAGATGCTAATTTGACTAAATGTGTAAAGAAAGATTCATCTAGACACACCTAACCAAACAAGATGATTTTGATTTGATTTGATTTTGGATTTTGGATAGTGAACTCATAAATTGCAAGATGTTGGATGTTATCAAGGGATAGACTTGTTCACAAAGACCAATAATTTGACTAAATATGTTGAGAAGGATTCATCTACACACATATAATCAAAGGAAATGATTTTGATTTGGTTCAAATGATTTTCCCACAGTTTAGCATGAGGGATTTTTTCAAGATTTCCAAGAATTGTTTGAGATGATTTTGATTTTGAGGTTTGGGAGATGGATGAAAGTTTTATTTTTATCCTAAGAGACTTAGAGAGACTTTGCTTACTAGACCAAGATATTGAAGAACACACTTTTCTCTAAGAGTAGTTGAAACCAAAAGACCAATGTTTGCTCGAAAGACGATAAAAAGATAAAAAAGCATATATGTGGGGTTCAATTTGAATTAATCTTGGTTAATGACTTGATTTTACCACAAACACACTTCTTGCTTAGTTTTCAAACTAAATTTCTATGTCTCAATTCGTTTTCATTCCACAAGGTCCATTATGTGAAAATCAAGGTTTCAAGAGCATAGTTTCCTATTGTTGACTTTGGAATGAACAAATCGAGATGTAGGTCTCAGTGTTTAGAATCCTTCTAGGGATAAGAACCTCTAAGGACAAGAAGTAACATGTGGACTTTTCAAAGGTATTTGTTCCTTACAAAGGGTTTGAAATTCTGATAATTCGTTGAATGTTGGTTTCAATGTTTTGGATACAAGCACTATGTTTTCAACTGACTCACAAGAAATATAACATCCTAGCTTAGTTGGTACATTTTGTTTGGTGGGCTTGCCTCATGCCCTTCATAGTAGAAGAGATGATTTTACATGCAACCAAGGAAAAAATATAAAGGCATGTTAAGAATGAATTTTTAACCTCTAAATTTTAACCAAGATCATACATGGAAAATAACTTCTTGGAATCTAAGTTCTAATGCACCACTTTGATAAAATCGTTGGATGGACCGGTTGGTTGCTACAAACAAGGTTCTTAACGACAACAAATTGTGAACACCAGAACCAACACTCACCCGCTTGGACACTTAAAGCTCTTCAACCATTCCCATTCCACTTAAGGCATGGGATTAGGTGCAGTTTGTTGTTGGCATGAATTGGTGCTAATTTCTCACAATTTCACACCCTTTGATATAGCCCACCGGTAAATGTGCTTGCAAGAACTTGCCTATGAGTTTCCTATTGTGAGGAGTTTCTCATAGTAAGCCCTCTCTTAAAGGTGACTCAAAAAAGTAAAATGCATTTTGATTGTTTCTCTTGCACCTAAGATCGCATGAAGCACAAGGGGAGAGGATAGGCACTCAGAATGCACAAAAGACAAGATCAAACAATTCAAGCACTTGTTCATTTTAAGCCCAACTAAAGATGAATTCTTTTTAAAGCACCAATATCAAGTGTGAAGGTTGTTCGTTCAATTTTTAAGAACCCAAATTGAAAAACTAGTGAGTTTCTAATGCTTAATTTTAGCCCAACTTTGAAAAAAATCAATGGTCTAGTTGGCCTAAAACAAAAGACAAAAGCAGGAAATGGACGCTTCAAGTTAATAAGCATTTAGAAATGCCTTTTCAATTTCACCACCCTCTTTTCCAATTCGAATATGTTTGTCATTCTCCTAGATTTTTTCACCTTGCTACACCATCATCTTCAAATAATTCTTCAAATCATTTATTGACATATTTAAATCTGCAAATTGAATATTGATATATTCAAGAAACACCTAAAAACAAATTTCTTATAAAACATATGTTAATAAGTGATAGTTTGCTAATTCATCAGGTGTTAATTTTTTGCACTTTCACAACAAATTCTATTTGAGAATAATGCCCAACGTGGATAAATATTCAAAAAGTGTCCATCTAGTGGTGTATTTATGGTGTATTTAATCAACACTCAAATCATACACATTTCCATGACTTTTCACCGCCCCTCTCTGCTTCCTCTATGCTCGTTTGCGCTGTGTAGATCCAAAATAGTCTAATATTTTGAATGAGTTAACTTTGCAGTCCTACACTTGATTCACACTGTAAAAGAAAAGTCAGAGATTGATTTAAAAAGATACGCTTTAAAAGAAAAATTCAAAAAGTCCAAGACGTCGATACTTTCTTCTTTGACAATAATAATAATAATGATAGTTGTGTTGGCAGGATAAGGTCTATAACATCTATGAGAGTAGAAAATATCATTATTAAAATATATGTATCTAAATTTGCATTTAAAATACATAAACGTAGACAATCATGCCAAATCCTTGTGCCGAAGTCAAGATATGATAAATAAATGAATGCACAGGCATAGGATTTATAACCATGATATATGCATCTTTCGTTGTTCTTCAATATCATCCTTGGAATAGATGGTGTCGTTGAAGTTACAGTAGCGCCTAGCAACAAGCGTTCTCAAGTGCAGGAAAGGAAAAGTTTTCCTTGATCCCAATGAAATCAATGAGATTTCAATGGTAAACCCAAGGCAGAACATTTTCAAAATTGTCAAAGGATGGCTTCTTTGTTATCTGAAACCCAACGAAAATTCACTCTCATGCTCAAGCTTGTCAAGCATTGGAAGCAAAGTGGTAGGGCCAACGCTTTACAAATCAATGAATTATAAGTGTGATAAAAATTTTGATTTAATTCCAATCATGGACATCACTCTCAAGTTCAGATATCAGATACATGGTAGGGGATTGAAGTAATAGCCTAGATACACGGCAAGGGATTAAAGCAATTTTTTTTGGACTGAAAGCAATTTTTTATGGCTCGAAGGCAACTCGCAATAGCTTAGAGGTACATTTTCTATAAAACAAAAGGCAAGCTAGGATAATCTAAGCATATACTTCTAGGATATTTTTTTCCTTTTAACAACTGAGCATCAATTGTTCCCCCATCGGTGATACCCATGTTTGACGCATTTTTTGGCTAAAATAGCATACCACCGACTGCTCTATGCAGGATAATCTTTCTGTTTAGGGCTTCCAAGCATTCTAGCCCCTTCTTCAGTGACTGAAGTTGCTCCTACCCTCAAAAAAAAAAAAACGGGGCTGTCAAATACGACCCTGCCGGGAATCAAACCCAGCGGCCACCACTAGCTGAACAAATGTTATTAGCAGCTTGAATAAATGTCGTACATCACAAAAAATTAAGTTAATCACTTGAAACTATCATTGATTTTTATTTTTTATTTTTTAGTAGAAGTAGATGGGGAAACACGGCCTGTGAAGAGGGGTAAAGAAAATTGTTTTGCTGAAGTATGACGATTGACGGAGATAGAGAAAGAAGCGAACAGGGAATGAACGAATGGATGATCGACTGTCAAGATGATGAGAAGATTTTTGAGCAATTACGATAAAGGTAGGTCGTTATATTTTGACAAAAATGCATCAAAGAATGTGGTCTCAAGGAATACCAACGATTTGCAGGAAGACGCCAAAAAATTTCAACCAAATGTAATTGGCACGTGAGAAACAACCTACATGTGAGAGATAAATGCATGGACCTAGATTTTAAAAATGCACATTTCACTTTCTCTGGAATAACATAGAGAATATTGAAATTCTTAAAATTGAGCGAATGGCATGCCTTTACTGCCTCATGCCTTAGCTATACAACTAGCAATCAATAGCTAGAGACATCGCGTACATTGACTAACAACACAATTTGGAACTATTACTCTACTATTTTCATTAAAGACCAGCGAATAAATGTTCTCACTTTGTTGTGGGTTAGAATTGACAACAAATTGACCACAAATAGATATGTGAATTAAATCAAAGAATGGTAGAATAAGTATGTGAAACATTAAATGAGACGCTTATTTTCATTTGCACTAATGAGAATTTAGTTCAATATGCTGTCAATGACTTCCAAATTAAATGTGCGTAGAATAATTTCATTAAATCAAAGGCTCATTTTGAAAACACTAAGAAAGCATGTTTTCAGCTGAAATGAAAAAGAAAAAGAAATAAAGCAAGCACGTTTGACAACATTAACAAAGCTTCTTTTATTATCTTAACATTTAGAACACATGTTTAGAAATTAGAAATGCAGGAGACTCATTTCTAATGCAATTTACTAGACTTTATAATCCATGCCAAGTTTGGCAATCCTTCTAGCTCCATATTGTGAGCACCATTTTCTGCATTTACCTCAAATACCAACAAACATTTGTGTTATTAACAAATAAAATAAAGTAAATCAAGAACTCCTATGAAATATTGAATCATGATTCATAATGCAAGAAAAACAAAAAGAAGACTAACTGAGAGCACAATAACATGAATCAAATCTTATCCCATAGTGGATTGGTGCTTTTGTTGATTATCAAAATGATGAGTTGTGGAGGATTAATACAATAGAGAAAACCTCTATTTATAGCCAAGAAGGATAAAAGAATGCCAAACATGGATGATGTGGGGCTAAAGATCCACTAATAGGAAGGAGCCACTTGTCAACTTGTGATAGGTTGAGGAATGAGCACATTTTGGTCAATGTGCCAAAGAGGGGGAGATTTGAAATTTGAATTTGAGAGTTAAATGTTGAGTTTGACCTTTGCAAGAGACATGTAAGAGTTCATAAATGCCTTGTTAGATGTACATGTCAAATTGGGGGGAGATTCAAATTTGGAAGAATATTCTCTTTTTATGCCATGTTGATGGAAAATGATGAATTTAATAAATCAATAAATTAATTTATTTGTGTAAGAGGGAAAAGCTAGAGGATTTGATGGGTGATTAGGATTAGATTAATCATGGTTTGATTAATTTAGTGAGCAATTAGGTGATTTGACCCATTTGACTTAGATTTAGGGATTTAAACTAAATCAAAGGGAGATGAAAGATGATTTCAGATTTGGGCTTCGGCCTGCGCCCGCACGGTCAGCGGAGGAGGCTTAAGTCTCGGGTTTTCTCCCCAAGGTCTTGGGTTCGACTTTGAGGGCTGGATTCAACCGATGCACTGGTCTAGCGGGAGGGTGGGTGCATCTCCAGGGGATTAGTCTCGCCCCAGCTTGCCTCAGGTACCCAAGATACGGGCTGCTGGGCGCTGGGTTGGGCCGCGGGGATACCCCTGGGTAGTAAAAAAAGAAAGAAAGATGATTTCAGATTTCATTAAATAAAGGTTTGATTTATTTAATCAAAGAGGGATAATGATAGGCTTAAATTAAATAAAGTTAATTTATTCAATTTAAATGAATGACCTTAGGAGATTGAATTTAATGAACTTGATTTACCTGATGAATGGATGAATGTGAATGATGCTAATTTGGTATGTCTACACTACTAAAATAATATTATTTATTACAATTTATACATATAAAATGGTTTTTATAAAGTTGATTATTCTTATAAAAATTGGTAAAATTATATTCAATTTTGAATAATATATTTTTTCAACTAACAAATTAATCAAATTGACATGAATCTAATACACTAATAGGTATTAAAAAAAAAAAAATTGGATCTCAAAATAGACATTAAAAATTATTGTTTGATTTAAAATAAAAATTTAAAGATCCAACAACTACAAGTACTATACACACGTGATTTATTCCACCGCCTTTTATCATCTAAAGGTACATTACTTCTTGATCATGTTACTAGAGATGACTAGACAAAATTCACCACTCAATATGTCTAACTATTTAACACATGTAGTATGAGCACAATGCATCATTTTTTAATTATAATGACCATTTTCCTATTGATTCCTTGTACTTGTAACATTAATTATATTATCAATTAATGTTCAAATATATACACACATTAACCAAAGATAATTTTATTCAAAATTTTATTTATATGAAACAATTATTAGTGATATAAAACTATTCATTTGTTATTCATGAAGATGTTCCTTCTACCTATAAGTCACAAGGTGGAAGAAAAAACTCCATCAACCCACTAATCCCCATAAAATTTTAAAAAGGGAAATGAAATATGGAACAAAACACTAAACACTAGGGTGCACTAAAAGTTTAAAAACTTAAAAATTAAACAAGAAAATAAAACACAATATGCCTACAAAAATTTATACTCAAATATTTTATCTAATCTCTAAGTGAGTAGCCAAACTATAGATAAAAAAAAGATCCTCCATCCTTTAATCCATTGACATCTCAGCAATTTCAAGCAGATTATCAATTGGTTTATTGTTGGTCATGCCTTCATTTGTATTAATTTTTTCCTTCGGGATAGATCGACCAGAGACCGCTAGAGAAAACACAATGTTGAGCACAAGCAACACTACCATAATTTTCAGAAGCATTGATCTCGCCATACTTACTGCCAAACTTACTGCCAAACCTTATCTAATGTAAAGAAATGTGTTTGTGTTTACTAATAAAGGAAGAAAAGCTGGGTGAATGACGGAGCGGAAGCGTATGAATAGGTCAAAATTGAAATTCGCTCAGGAAGGGTGATGTTCAAAGTAAAAGCGTTGAAGATGCAGCGAGACGTACTTTTCTTGGGTGATAGAGAGCGAAGATCGAGAATTACGATCGACAAATGGAGGAGGCCGTATTTATAGAGGAAGAGGACGGATGTACAAACGTATTAATAGGTCAATATTGAAATCTGCTAAGTAGTGATATGCAAAGTAAAACTATGCCGTCTACCTAGCCAATAGAATTCAGGTTTGACTATATTTAGTAATTATATTTTCAATTAATTAATAAATACAGACAAATGTGCACTCTATTAGTTGTATAGACAGTATTCAATTCAAGACAAGGCAAAAGATTTTTTGCGGTCTTTAATGGTGGTTTTATTTTAATAAGGGATTCGTTTTATTTGGACCAAACATTAAAATTAGAATTTCATATTGTTGTTGTTTTTTTTTAATTAGTGTTTTTGAAACATTATATTTTTTTTATGTTCAATAATTAGTAGTCACATGCAGGTATGCAATGATCAGCGGAGAGGGGTCCACCACAAATGGCCACCCAATGGGAAATAAGGAAGAAGCTTGTTTTTGCAATGCAATGTGAACTGTAAATATTAAAAAATATTTGCAATTGTTTGAATGAATAAAAAATGGAGAACATGTTAATTATTCAATATGGAATAATGGGGAGGTTAGTTTATAGTAGGAGGAAAATATTTTGACTTAGGATTTAATCAAGAACAAAATCCGTAGAGTACATTATAATAAACAAAGATATTTGAAAAGCAATTTATATATTTTTATGGATAATTAGATGGATAGATTAACAAGCATACCTATGTTTTAAAAATATATGTAAAGTACGCTGAGAGATATCCTTCTCAAGGCACCTATTTTTAATCAATTGAACCTTAACCCAAATTGAAGCAATTGATGAAGAGAATATAAAATATTTTCACAATTATTTTTTATTATGTTTGATGAAGAGAATATAAAATATTTTCCTATTTACTGTTGTCATTCGAATGTTACATCTCAAGGGGCCTCTCCAACTATTGGATTGTGTGACAAGGGATACTTTATGTAATTAGAAACCTTCATATGAAATCCAATTGTTTTCCTCTAGGGCTTCCATTGCAAGTGACTTATGAAAAAATAGAGCCTAGGACTTATCCATTAATATATCCATATAAACAAGTTAAAAATAGATCAAATTTAGGGAATGGTCATTTTCCTTTATGAATTCATGATTGAAATTTCGTCCATTTTCATGGAGCAACGTGGAGAAATTATTTAACCTTATCTCTTTTTCTTTTAAGTGACAATTGTCATAAAAACTATAGCAATTGCCAAATTAAAATCTCTTAAATACTAAGTGAACTTATAAATTAGATTTCAACTTCAATGCCTAATTAAGACTTTTTAGAATGAGCTACTTTCTACTCTGGCTCTTGGGTAAAGTTTTTGTTTCCTTGCACAGAAGCTTGTGTAGCCTTTTTTGTAACTTTTTCTTGAAGAGCCTTTGCATCTCTAAGCATAGAGAAAGAACACAACAGTCAAGAAATGCAAATAAAGTTGATAAATCCATCATGCTCATATTCTTATTAAAATTTTGTAGTTTGGAAAACTGTCAGTTTGAAATCTTAATAAGAATCAAATCAATTAAGCTATAAAATTCACATTGTCACTGCAACCTATTAACCTTAGTCACAATTTGTGCCCTAATCCTCATTTCTCACACACTCATGTTACAACAAGCCATATGATTCATGATTCAAGATTCCTCCAGTAACTTCAAAAAATTCATAGACCTATAGACCTATATTCTGGAACCAAAATTTTGGGTTGGATAGCCCAAATTTATTGGAAAAATAATCAAAAGCTTGCCCTTACTCAAAAATAAAAACTTGTATCCTTAGCCAGGTTCTTATATCAACAAATGAACCCACCCAAAAAAATATTAAACAGATTTTTACTAAAAAAAACCTCCACCCAAATTTTCTTAATAATTTTTACTAAAAAATAAACTCCACCCAAATCTGCTTAATAATTTTTACTAAAAATTATTAAGCAGATTTTTACTAATAAATTATTAAGCAGAAATTTTTTACTAATAAATTATTAGGTAGGCTTGAAGCGGCCCACTAAGGTCATACCATGCCCTCGGTGCGAAAGCATGGACATCAAGTTTTTCTATTTCAATAACTATAATGTCAACCAGCCATGACATTATTGCAGGAAATGTCAGAGATACTGGGCTGCTGGTAGGGCTTTGAGAAATGTCCCTATTGGAGCTAGTAGATGGAAGAATAAGCCATCTTTTGGAATCCATCAAGGTCACTTTGTTGAAATCTTTGAAAATGTGTGGACTTATGTGCAGGCTTATATTCCCCTATGCCCATCTCTGAATTCTGATAAATTGGTGAATGTTGAGGCAGTTTATCCTGAATTGAGAATTTTTGATAAGGCCTTGAATGGGGCAAAGGAAGAATATGCACAAGGTTTAAGCCTAAGCCCCAATCCCATCTTGATGGTTATTCACATAGATTTAATCTTCCAAGCAAAAAAAGAGTTAACAAAGGGAGTCTTGGCTCTTACAAGCCTGTGGGTGTGGGTTTATGTGGCATAGAGTTAGTTGCCTAAGATGTCCACCCATGTGGGAAAAAGGGTTGGGAGTGGTTGTATGGAGAAACCCAGTCATTCATTCAGTGACAAAACCTAAGTGAGTGCTACCAAAGGAGAATCATCATCTGAGGTAGTTCAGACCATGGATGATGAGGCTTGTGACTCAACATAGAATGGAATGGTATCAGCAGGCCCTAAACCAAAACCTCAAGCCATAAGGCCTAATGATTTCTCATCATCATTACTTCCATCATTCTCTTCGATGAGTGTTATTTGGAATTCTTGGCATGTGTATTACAATGGTAGTTTTGGAAACATGCCTTCTGGCATAAGCGCTTCAGGGAGCGTTTGTCTCAAGACAAATGGTGTGTCCTAGTTTCCCCCAAGCCTAGTGCATGCTGGAAATTGGCATGTGCCTTCTGGTTCAATATGGGGACAATAATGGAGCATACCATGGAAGCCAGTTAATGTTGATTCAGAGATGAAAACATTAGGCAAGCATGAAAGAGATGAAGCAACACCTAAAAGATCTCTTTGGGTGCCTAAAACCTAGAGAATAAATGATCCATGAGAAGCGTTAAACAGTTCACAGATTGTCAGAAGAATAGCCTATCGGCGTACCATTGCACATAATTTTTGTGCAACTACTAGTGATAGAAGTGGTGAAATAGACATGCTGAGGAAGTAAAACTCTTTATGTAGCAGTCACACCATCAATACAAAATTAGAATAATACTAAAAATCAATGCAATTGGAGATTATCAAAACAATTGACAAGGTGCATCATGCTGAATTGGGCTAAATTAACCTGGTTAGCAAATCCAATTCCAACACCCAGCAATAGGCCATCGATTATAAGCATGCCCACATTGACCGCAACACCATTAATGGTGGCTCCAAACAAGAAAAAAGCTCCACCTATAAGCATAGACAACTTCCGTCCAAACATCCGAGTAGGAGTCGAAGAGAAAAATGAAATAGTTAAAACCAACAGATAGGCCCGGTATAAATACTATACTCATCCTCTGATTTTGCCAACTAAAGAAATGTGGGTAGAGCCAAAGCACATAACAATATATTCATGGGGCCGCACCAAAACCTGCAAGAACAATGTTGAAGGCAACACAGCAAAATGCTATGGAAGCCTGCTCTTATTCGCACACCGCCACAAAAACGCTAGAGAGAGGCATGTTTCCAATTTGTTAAAACTCTATACCTATGCAATAATAGGCTACATCTGCCAATAGTTCGAAAGAAACGATTTGCATGAATCGGTTTGCATTCCCATGCCATTATCCACTACCCTATCAAATGTATTTTAATTCATTTAGAATCGAAGACTGACAAATGCATGTCAATTTTTGGTTGAAGAGTTTTTACTTCCATCTGCCTGTCATTTTCAATGCAGCTTCAAAAACTTTACGAAGAATATTCCTTGAATTCTTTTACTGTATAATTCCTCTCGACATAATTATAGCGAAGCTATGTGTGCAGTAAAAGATATGAATTTGGCTTATGTAACTTGAAGATGCTACAAAGCACTTAAATTTGGTGAAGAAATTATTTTATATCTCTACATTTATTTGGAGCATTGTACAACATTTTAAACCCCATGTTATAGTGTACTTTTTTATTGTTATGTGACAAACAATGCACGACAGATTAAGAAGCATTTGCATAAAATAGGAGATTGATTTTTGCATTTCCACATCAATTATTTTTAGTTGGAAATTGATTATGGAAATGTAAAATAAAACCATAGGTCATCTTCATTATTTACAATGTATCCATTATTTCCAATCTCAATTAATTAATCATCAATGATTTTAATTAATAATATCAAGAGAATGATTTTTGAATAAAAATTTTCTTAATAAATCACATTTTGTAAATTGAATACAATTTAAATTTGTAAATTATTAGTTTTGTTAATAATAATATTTTTTGTCCAAAATTTAAGGTATTATGTATTTTAGTTTAATAGTTCTTAGGCCTGTATGAACATATATATTTGATGTTTATGTCTAGGTTAATCAATCGTTTGATTAATTATTATTTAATTATCTTAAGATAAGGAAATGGATGTGAGATTAATAACCATCTGGATAAAAGAGGAAAATGATCTTTGATTTTTTTATTTAATTATTTGAATAACAATATTTTAAAAAAATGATTTTAATTAATAATCTTACGAGAATGATTTTACAATCAATTTTTTCTTAAAAAATTACATTTGGAAAATTAAATACAATTTAAATTTTTAAATAATTAGTTTTGTTAGTAATAATTATTTCCCTCTAAAATTAATGTATGATATAATTTTAAGAACAAATAGTAGTCAAAGAGGAAAGATCCCCATAGTCATTCAAGACTAATTTATACTATAGTAGATGGAAAATGAATGAACAAACCTTAGGAGAAGAAGAATGTGATGACATGAGACACGTATTTTTAATTTTTACAATAATTGAATTAAAAGTTCTCTTGTTTTGTGCGGAAAGAATGATTTATTTGAGTTGGAAAATGATATTCTAATAAACCCATTAGAATAAAATAGAAAACATTAAAAGTAACTAAGTATATGTGTGAAACCAATACAAGCAGCGTGGAACTAAAAAACTAACAATGTGAAGTTAGTTCATATTAGAAGGCGGATCTTATGAATTTGAACTCTATGTACAATTTAAAGTTATAAATGAAATAATTTTCACACAAAGATTTTATATATATATATATTCATTCAATATGAGCATTGTAAAGTATTATAAACTTGAATTTGACATTAAGAACTATATGCATAAAAGTAGGAAAATGGTTTTTGTGTTTTGGAATGAAAATTTATTAGTTGCAAATTGGCTATCAAATTCTAGAATATAACTATATGCCATGTTGAACGAATGGTTTTAAATTCATTAAAGGGTTTTTCTTTTTTAAAGACTTATTAGTCATTTGTTCTCTTCCTAAGATCAAATTAACAAGTATGCTTTTGAAAAAGTGATTCCATTAGTATAGTTACATATTTTATTAGTAAGATTGAATAGAAAAGTATTCTTTTAAAAAGTTATTTTTTAATTTGAATATTAGTTATAATGGTCATCACAAATGTGTTTTCAAAAATGGAAAGATGTTATAAGTAGTATATACTCCGTAATTTTGGAAATGCGATGAAACGATACACATACTTTGTATTGCTATTTTAATTGAATTAGAAGGTACACATTATTTTGAGGGAACATCAGAAAGATGTTACTAAATTTATACAATGATTTGTGTACACATGTATATATGTAAGAATAGATGTATGGAATTAAATGTAGAATGACAAAACCCACGCTCATTTCCCTCCCTACCATATTGGCATCATGAAGGCCCATGGACTCTAGCCAAACCCACGGGCAAGAGACGGATGAAATTCCCATGGGAGATATTGTGGAGATTCATCATACATTATTATTTTAATTGAATTACAAGGCACCCCTTGTTTTGAGTCCATATGAAAAACATGATAGTAAATCTATACAAGAATTTGTGCACACATGTATGTAAGTAACAACAAATATATGACGTTAAATATAAAACCACAAAACCCGCACTCGTTTTCCACCCTACCATATTAGCATCATGGAGCCCCATGGAATCTATCCAAACCACTAAGAAAGAGAAGGATGAAATACCCATGGGAGATGTCATGGAGTTTCATCATACATCACACAATAAAAATCTAGGGAAAACTAGGGTGTTTCCATATATAATATTTGATATTGTTGTGTTTTCTCTTATGTGGCAACTTGAAAGAAAAAAATGTATCCTAGTTTTTGAATCCCTTTGCATGCTTAAACCTAGTTCCTGTAAATGGAATAGAAGGGTATGTTAGTGGATGAGCAGGGAAAATCATAAAGGAAGGATAAAAATAAAATATACAGGTAAAATTAATATATACAATGTGAGGCTAAAAATAATGAATAATTTTTTCAATTAGTCAACCAAAGCTATCTATGGAAAATGAGAAAGTATCGTACTTACATACACTATTGATCATGTTCAACAAGTATGAGCTACATTGGACCGAGTCAGAGGAGCATGAATTTTTTTGAAATAGAGAGTATAAAATGCACTAATTTTCTTGAATGTGTATTATATTTCTACAGTAATATAAACAAAATAATATACATATACAATAAAAGAGGTTAGCACTATTCATTGTAAATAGAAACAGATAAAGTGGAATATTTTGAATGCATGGCATCTTGGTATGGGATTGTCTATAAGTAATCTATTGGAGAAGTTAAAAAGAGAGCTATGGAAAAAATGAGAAATGCAATGATTGGTAGCATGGGATTTGAAAGAAAAAAATGTAATCATGTACAAAATAAAAACCAAGCCAACCATGACATTGTAAATAGTTTAGTTGAAAGGAGCAACAAACACCATTTTCATGTACTTTTGGGGATAAACAATGTGATGCTATCAATAGATAGTTTGTCCACTTAGAAGCACATGAGAGCGATGTCTGTTTGTCATCCATAACCACGTAAACCCATGCTCATTCTCCTCACTACCATATTGGCATCATGAAGCCTTGTTTCTCTTCATATCTTTCTGGTTTCTTTATCACCAATCATGAATCCTACCAACTAAAATAAATTTTAGTCATTGTCCACAACTTTCCTGCCTGTGCAACTCCAAAAGAACAATATTATAACTGTAAACATCAGATTTCTCATTAAGCCTTAAGGTTCTTGCATATTCAGAGTCAATATAACCAATAGTATCCATAACATAGGTGGAGGTGTGGGTTTGCCCAAGGAAATGCACTTGGAAATGCTAAATTCTAACAAATGTGCTTCGAAATTGTCATCTAAAAGAATGTTAGATATTTTTGCATCCCTGTGAACAATGCATGGGTTACAGTCACAATGAAGATATGATAATCCTTTTGTAGCACCATAGGCTATCTTTAGATGAGTATCCTAGTCTAATTTAATCTTCTTTGAAAGTTCCTACACAAAAAATTAAAATGTTTGTTAGGTTCTTCTCAATCTATTTTGATCAGATGGTATAAATATTGATTGGACTCATATTTCATAAATCTATCGTGTTTCTTCATAACATCATTTTATCACCATGTAGGATGTCCCAAAGACTTCCATTTACCATGTAGTCATAAAATAGAAACGAGAAAAATATAGAACTGCATAGTATTGAAAAAATAAAATTAAAAACGAACCTGGAAGAAAGGATGTTGAAGGAATTTAGCTATAGTTGGCACCTGCATTTTTTGTATAGCCTCGGCTCTGTCCACCTGGTCCAAAACAAAAAGCATGTGAACCAAGTTTGAATCCCCATAGAATCATAAAGGACAAAAAACAAAAAACTTCATATGCTGACAACAACAAAAGTAAATACTAAACAAGAACACTTCCTGAATTGCATTCACAAGCATAAATTTAGAAATATACTACTACTAGATTGGAAAGAGAGTACTTTGATAGAAAGCAAATAAAAGAAAAAAAGTAAAGAATAGTTAGCTTAAAAAATAGATGGGATCTCTAACATTAGATATTATATTTAAAAATTGGATTGTGAGGTTTATGATCCAAAGATCCCATGATAGTAACAGTCATTGTGACAAATTTTGTATTTTGTACCCATGTAGATACGTTTCCTCACATAATAAGGTGCAATATATTTCATTCATAAACAAATAATAATGTTTAGGGAAGGACGGGACTTCCCGATGACATCACTCTCAGGTGTGGCCCCTGTTGGGCACCGATGCCTTTCACAGAGGGCATGACTTGATGGTGTGGTTTCCCTTCTAGAGACCATCGTTTGTACAGGCCTGAGCACTGATTAAGCTTGAAAGTGGCTTTTATAACATGGAATTTCCTTGGAAAGACATGATCTGTAGGTCCTTTCTATACATCTGGAACTGCAAGTAAAAGCTATAGTTAGATTACAGGGCAAAATTATTTTTTTACACACAACCATGGAACAATTCAAAATGACTGCCTGACACAAACCTGCTCTTTAGAAATATTTGTGAAGCCAAATTTATTTATCCAGAGAGACTCTGCTTCCTCAGCTGTAGGTAAGACAAAGTTCCCAACATTCAAGAAGCCAAGCAGCTTCTCAATGCATGAAAATAAGGTTTGAAATTAGCCTTGGAAAAAAGACAATCTTTAGTCTTAGTATTGCAACTTTCCAGCATGATACTTCTTTTGGATTCAAATATCATAACAAGTAAAATTATGCTAAATAAATGAACAAACTTTTACAACTATCATTCAAGTTAGATAACAAATGAGAACATGGATTACAACTTTTTTTGCTTAATAAACAAGTTCCAAAATAATTGGGAAAAAAGATCCAGTCCCAATGGGAAGGGAACATTTATATATATAATTCGATAATAGAATATTGCAACCAGATGACAAGTTAAGCATGAAATTTGTCCCCATTGGTCAAACAACAATGGGAACAGCTAAAACTTAATAATATTTTTTGAAGGATTAGCATTGCATTGCTAAACAAACACTCAAATTAAACTAAAACATCACCAGTCCTTGAATTTTAGGGCTAGTGGCAACAAGAGGTAATTCTACAACTTGACATCCAAAAACTCAAAAAACTCCAGTTGAGACCACCATTGTACTACATTCACACAAAAAATTGATTACAGTATTGATGCATGTAGCCTATGGATGATAAACCATCACAACCTAGAGATGAATGATAACCAAGAATGTTGAGAGATGAATTGTACAATATAGAAGTACAAGACCTTTAAATACTTACTCTAAAGTCAAAATTGTACAATACATCCCTCCAAATTCTTGATCCCTTAGACTTTGACTGAAAGAAGCACCAAAAACACAATTTCTACAAATTTGTTCACAAATTCTTGAATTAAAAATCAATTACAAAAGAACACTTCAAACAACAATTATTCTTAAGAATCAGACAAAGACAAAAATTAAGAGATAGTTGGTTAGGGGAATGGTAAAATAAGTGGAGAAAAGGAGATTCTCAATCACATATAGACCATTGAAGGGATTAAGTCTCGACCCGTCACTCGATCTATTATAGGATCAAAGCATTCCTACCACAATAACACCCAATTAAGCATGCAAACCATTTCAAAAAAAACTTGATTCAAAAGAAAGATATACTTACACTAAAGATAGAAACAACTTCTAAGAGCAATGCACTCTTGTCATTGTCACCTGTTTTTCCATAAAGAAGCTGCCAGCTTATATTAGTGCCCAACTATTCTTCATCATTATTGATCTACTTCTTCATCAACTCTTTAGGTATAGTTTTGAGTCCATGTTGAACCAATTTTTTCAGTGCATTATGTATTGTTTTACAGTCGCTGGTACAAAACCACTCTCCCTTTGGTAATTCCTATTGTAGGAAAACCAATAAAGAAATTCACTCTTTACTAGAAATTTGACATACTATTTCCTATGACTTAAACATTGAAATGCAAGCCTTCACTATCAAAACTTTAAAAAAATACATCCCAGAAAAATGTCAAAATATTTCACATCTAAAATATATTCAGGGATTAAGAAGTACTTTTAAATCAGCCATTCCATGGTTGCTTAAACAACCAACATCAAACTCTTTCTCACACTGCACATGAAAAAGAAAAATAGATGAGATTTGGGCAGTTCTAAAACAAACAAAACTAAAAATATAAATGAATATGGAAATAGATTAATTTGTACTTGGTCACAAAGCATTACTGTCTGATCCCCAAATCCAAATTTACTAAAATTTTCAATCCTAAATCAACATGTCAATAACAAAGATTTATTATATTTCACATATCAGAAAGAACATAAGCATTTGAGATGAAATATAATTAACTATAAGCTAAACTTTTTAACTGGGATAATCATGTAATTTGAAATATGCTTTTTATTCATTTAAACAAATTTCAAAAAACATTTAAAACTTGAATGAGAAGCCTTGCTGTAAAGTGCCATAACCATAGTAATAAAATATTGAGAAAAAGACTACATATGTTTTAAAGCAGAAGAATAGTATTGAACTGAGGTTACAACTTCCAAGAGATCAATCATTAATTCATAGTTCTATGGATAGCCACTACATTTTAGAATTAAAAATGACAACTTCTACAAATCAATTTTACTTCACAAATATTCGTCATCATGGAGAGATTAGCAAAGGGCATTAAAATAACTTTAAGAGTACAATATAATAATTCAATCCAACATTGTCCATAAAAAAAAAAAACAGTTTCCAGTTTAAACAATTTTTTAAAAGTGGCATGGTCAACAATATAGATAACTAGAAAACTAGTGTTTTTAAGTTATTTTGGATATGTAATCTAACTAATAATCAAAGAGGAAGAAAAGTTAAAACACATTTTCTTAAATCATGCCTAAGCTGAAATCATGCATATATATGATAATGAGAACCTAAGTAACAAGAATAATAGTTTTTTGAGGTTATTTTGGACATGCAATCAACTAAGTAATCAAAGAAGAAGAAAACACATTTGCTCAAACCATACCTAAGCTGAAATCATGCATATAGATGTCCCTGAATGCTAGAATAGTATCTTGCAACTAATGCCGAATTTGATCAATTTTCAACTTATACCTATAGCATCCTGAAAGAAGCTTCTCAAAGAAATTTGGAAGACCATGTATAATAAATTTTAGTTAGTTGTGGATAGTAGATACCGAAGTTGCATGCTAATTTTTTAAAAAGTTCATTAACCCTATAAGCTTTTATTTATAAAGAAATTCCACTCTACTTAGAGCATCTAAAAAGATGATTCTACTTATCAAAATCCATGTTAATAAAGATCAAAGGTTGTGTTTCATACCAGTTGTTTTCTAAAGAAGCATACACATACAAAATTCCAAACATATATGTCACAAGGTTGATCATAATAACAATATTTAAGGACTCAGAGAAGTTTGAAATATTTATTCCCACCTCTTCACCTGAAAACCCTAGATATATTGGTGATGATACAGAGGAAAAGGAACTCCAATAGTCAGATCTGAATGTGCAGTCTCTGTTAAGAGGATGTCTCCCTTCCCACTGTGGAGACAATATTGGGTATCAATCCTCAAGACCCCTCTCTTCCCAGGGCTGCAAATAATGTTGAATTTGATCAAATTTAAGATTACAAAATGCTGTTATACCTATAGCATCATGAAAGAATATTCTTGAAGTAATTTGGAAGACCAGGTAATCAATTTCAGTTAGTTCTGGATAGTAGATACAGAAGTTGCATGTTATTTTTTTGACAAGTTAATTAATCCTACAAAATTTTAATTATGAAGAATTCCCACCCTACTTTGAGCTTCTAAAAAGATGTTTCTTCTTAACAAAATCCCTATTAATAAAGATCAAAGGTTGTGTTTCCTAGTTGTTTCCAAAAGAAGCACATCCATACAAAATTCCAAAGATTATGTCACCATGCAGTAAATCTGGCATATCGTAATAATAATTTATAGAAGAGGAAGTTTGAAATGACTATTCCAACCTCTTCACCTACAAGCCCTAGATCTATTGCTGATGATGCACAGGAAAAGGAACTCCAAAAGTAGTTCAATCTGAGTGTGTGGTCTATGTTAAGAGGATGTCTTTCTTCCCACTGTGGAGGCAGTATTGTCAATCCTCAAGACCTTGCTCTTCCCAAGGCTTTAGAACCTAAGGCAACCATCAACCCCTCCAAAGTGGGCTCTGAAGAGGGTTCCAAAGATATATTGGATTCATAAAATCCAAGTGGGGATTGTCCTATGAGCACTACCATGCTTATCATTCCTTCAATTGATCCTAAGTTTCTCCCTCAAAGCACCATGCAACACAGTTTGGTTATCAATCAAATCGGTTGGTACTTGTCACATACCCAGGCATCCATACACTACTTAAGCCTAGTGATGAAGATGTGCAAGAGGAGGTAAAATTTCAAAGCTAGGGCTCATTTGTAAATTTAGTTCTCTTTATGGCCAATTTTCTCAAGAGTTGATGCATTAATTTCAAAAACCTAGCTCTCTAATCTTAAAGATTCATAGAAATTTACTCATACCAAATTGGTTGGAAAATATGGCATTTTTGGGTATGAGTTTTAGGAATCGGGTACAGATTTGAATCACCTATGTAATAGAGTAAGGTTCAATTTTTTCGGCTTGGAATCATCTAGAAATGTAGTCACACATACCTGAACTATTACAGGTCAGATCTGGTAGTTTTCATTACGATTCCAAAGGCAGCAAAATTTACTCTGCATTTTTTTTTTTACATTTTACCTCTCCAAAACCCTAAGGGATCACTGAAGATGCCATTCAATCACCATTTAAAATTAAAACCCTAACGCATGTATGACTGGACGATGTTGAAAATGTCAGGTTGTTTTGTTTTAAATGGAAACATGTTTCTTTTTTGCATTGCTTAAGAAGCTAAAATAACCATAAGGTTTAGAATCTGAGATCCCTCGATTATAATTTATCTTTGCATCATTTGTATTGTTGTGGACAAAAAGATTTGAAGTTATGAAAATTTCCTCTTTGTAATTTGCATACTTTCAATACAAAAAAAATTCATGCATTTTCAGAGGACAATCTTTCAAATGCTTTTTGAAATGAGAAATATTGTAAAAGACGATGTATATGCATGCCCAACTCTATGCAGTGCACTCCCTACTCTTTGGATTGAATCTGCACGTTCCACATTTGGAAATTTGCACAACTTTAAGGAGTTCTATTTTAAACAACCCATGTAAACCATTCCGTTTAAAGGCTATGAATTTTTTTTAAAATATTTCATAAGTTTTAGTTTTATAAATTATTATTATATTATATTCACAAGATAATTTTTTTTTTTTACATTTATTTAAATTTCATTTCTTTTATTATTTTGATAATTAAAGTGGAGGGTAAGGACCCTCTCCCATTATGATATCAAAATTGTATTGCAAAAGTTGTTTGATAAGAGACTAGAAGACAGATACACATTAAATGACGAATCATCAATGCCATTTATTGACAACATAGACCTTGAACACTAATTTCCTTTGCATGATAAAATAGAATCTGACTATAAGTGGCTACATATGTACTATTTATACATAATGTGATTATAACCCTTCCATACTTGACTTCTCCTTACAAGAATGCCTTACTGTATGAAATTGTAACTATCACTGACTATAGACTGGTATTATATTAATCCGAAGGAAATACTGAATCAACATGACAAAACACAGATTTAACCAAACAATTTCATTTGCAACTACCCGACACTGGGCAATAAGATTCATCCTTTTGCTTGACAAGGGCCCTATGACAAGCCAAAAAACCTAAGTGCTTTTTCTACCTTTGCCACATTGAATCATTCTTGATGTGGAGAAGACTTCTCAAGATAACTAAGATCTGGAATCTCGACCGTTGGCTGATATTCCTAGGAGCCACAACCATTGCAAAGGATGCATTGAAAGGTTGCCAATTCTTTGATTATGGCTTGAGGGAGCGACCTCCCTCCCAATCTGGCGAAGCCATGTGAGCCAGTGACCCCTGCTTAAATGCTTTCCCTTGTTTCAAACTACAACACCCACTACTAGATTCCGCTCCTCCAAACTCTTCCTTGCTGGTATTCACCTTTCACTTCTTCAATTCGGTGAGCTGCAACCTGGTTTCGACGACGGTTTTAGAGTATGTTTATTAAAATAAAATTAGGGCCCAAATCCGATAAAGTGATTAGGTTTTTTTTTCCCGCTAAAATGGAATCCAAAATAAATAAACTAAAATACATAAATCTTTTGTTTATTGCATAATCAATATTATTAAATATATTATAATATTATATATATTATGTTATTATAAAATTTTATTATAATATAATATAATATAATAACATTATATTATACAATGATAATATAATATAATATTAAATATATTATGTTATATAATATAATAATAATCGAATATTATGTTATTATAAAATTATATTATAATATAATATCATATTATATTATAATATATTATATCATATCATATTATAATATAATATATTATATTATATCATATTATAATACAATATATTGTATTGTAATATAATATACTATTACTATATTGGGATCACCTGCTAGTGTAACGGTGAGATGGTTATCCTGTTTTCGGAGCAACCAAGGTTCAAATCTTTGCTTGGACTTT
Source organism: Sequoia sempervirens (assembly GCA_007258455.2). Taxonomy (NCBI): domain Eukaryota; kingdom Viridiplantae; phylum Streptophyta; class Pinopsida; order Cupressales; family Cupressaceae; genus Sequoia; species Sequoia sempervirens. The sequence continues at coordinate 493,626,183 of VDFB02058242.1, forward strand.
AGCAATGTATACTGGTGCGATGTATACTGGTTTGGTCCCAACTTAGTTCAGAGGTAAATAAAGTGGCGGCTGATCTTGAAGGACATATAGGTTATATTGGTAGACGTGGTGACTGACCGTGTTGGAGGTGTGTGTTCCTCATGGATCTAATTTCCTTTTGACGTGTGCTACTTGTGGACTTATGTCGGACCCACACGGGTCTTTCATGTTTGGCTAGTGTTGTATCGGACCCTCATGAGTCTTTCATTCTGTTTGCTCAGTCAATCTTGGAGAGATAAGGTTGAAGAACAAAGGAATGGCGTTGGTTCCAGCAGGGAGGTCAGCGGGACTACTAGCAAGTGAAGCACTGGGTGACCAGTGGTGCTGGTGGTTTAGCGGGGATGAGGCCCCTCGAATGTGATCTCACTGGTTCATAGGTCTAGTCAAAAGCGTTCAGGGCGCTCCTTAGTAGTGATTGAACTACCAAAATATATATATACTATTATTATATTATATTATAATATAATCCACTCCCTCAATTCAAAATATTTTTTTAAATTATCCATTTTAATATCATATTGTCTAATTTTTATTTGTATGACTAATTATTTAGTCATCATTATTTGCCAAATTCTACTAGTGCGGGAAAATCAAACTAGCTTCAAATCATAGTTAAAAGCATTAATGATTTATTAACATAATGAGTAATAAAAGTTAAAGAATGTAAATGTTAATTTTTTTTATAAAATATGTGAAGGCCTTAAGACTGCACCGAGAGGCAATGCCTTCCACACAATAGGTATTAGTCATTAATTTAGCCATATATTTAGTTATTTATTTAGTCATTTATTTAGTCATTTTTATTTGTCTAATATTAGTCATTTATTTGTGATTTTACACAATTACCAAATTAGTCACTTATAAATGACCAAATTAGTCATTTATTTTCAAAATACTACTAGTGATAGTCATGTGATTAAAAGTTTTAGTCATGCGACTAAACTTTTTAGTCACGTAGTCATTTATTTGCCAAATTATACTAGTGAGTATTGAGCGTAGCGATGCAACGCTGTCCATCAACTGTCCCTCTGAACCTGAATGTAGTCTCATCCTGAACATTGGCAAGAAACGCCATGGGAGTAGAAGTCTTCTCATCCTAATCAAGTTTTGAAGCAACCTGCTGATCCACATCATCAGAATCAGAGTCCTCAAAGTATGCCCACATGAAATGGTTTGCCTTGCCCTTAGGTCTCAAAGGGCAATCATGATCCTTGTTGTAAGGCTCCTTACACCAATAGCATAATTTCTTCTTCCTTAATTCTTCTCATGTCTTTTCATCCATCATGGGTGCTGATTTCTTTTTCTTGTCTAGTTGTTGAGGAGTCTCATTGCTTGTTGAAGGGACATCCTTATGTGAGCTCTTGCCTTTTGATGTTGCATACTCCATACTCCTAGCCTTCTTCATAGCTTCCTAAAGAGTAGGAGGATCAAAGGATTTAATCCATCCTCTTATAGGCTCCAATAAGCCCTCCATGAATAACACCACCAGTCATCTCTCTGAGATATTGGGAACCATTACTGACAATCTTTGGAAGTCTCCAATGTAGTTCTCCAAACTCCCAACTTGCTTGAGCTGGGCAAAATCTCTAAAGTATGATTTTGGGTCCTTCCTATCAAAACGTTCCACAAGTCTATCCAGAAACTCTTGATATGATGTAATATGATTATGCTGCAATGTTACTAATCCATGATAGCACCATTCATGTGCTGCACCCTCCAAATACAAAGTGGCATACTTGATGGCTTCCTCTTCTGTCATGGGTCGAAGAGCCAAGAAAGTATCCAATTTATGAATCCATGACTATGCAATAGTTTTGCCACTACCATCAAACATAGGCAATGTAAGCTTATTAGTAGCTTGCTTGAGATCCTTATTTTGATTCCTAGGTCTCCTCCCCTGTCGAGACCTATATTATTCCATTCTTGTCTACACAAATCGATCAAAATGCATGAGCTCTTGTGCTTCTGGTGTTAATAGTTGTCATTCATCATGAGCAGCCATATATGCATCAGCAAAGGTAGGATCCTCAACTTCAACATTCTCTTCTACTACACGTTCTTCCCTCAAGAAGGTGGGTCATGTAGGTCTATCTGCAATACGGGAAGATGCTCTTAGTATTCTCCTTGAACCTGCTATGCTCCTGTCATCATCATGATCTTGGGGTTGCCTCCTAGGTAAGTTCAACTGCTGTAGAGTGTTTTCAAGCCGCTAAAGTACCCCACATACCTGCTGCTGACCATCCCATAGACCCCTCAAAGTATCAAGTACCTCTCTATCATCATCTCTTCTTCCATTTCTAGGAGGACTTCCCTCTCTTCTTTCCTCCATAGGACCACCAATCTCTTTGTGTCTTGCTGCAACAACTGTTGATAAGTGTCTTGTTCAGGGTGTGGTGTTTTTTTTCTTTCTTCTCTAGTTGTATATCTCTTGGTCTTGTCACTTTGTTGCATAAATGAAGAAAATTTCTGACCCAAAGGATGGCAGGAAACCGCTCTAATACCACTGTAATGAACCTTGCTCAAACTGATCACAACTTTCCCTAATTTGTTGCTTCTAATTTTGTCAAACAGTTCATGTACAACCTTGTAACTTGCTGAAATAGGTTTTCAGTTTGAAGTTGCTTAATAAAAATGGATGCTAAGATTAATTTAAACACTTCTACAATGCCTACAATCTGATCTACATGCAACACGATATTCTTTTTGGATTTTTTTAACGCAAATATATGAAAAACTAGGAATGCAATGTACAACTACAACAAGTAGACATTATGTTAAACACTTGCCATACATACTATCATTGGAAATTTCATGTGCAAGAACTTCAACTTATATCTCCTCTATTATTATGAATGCATCACTATAATAATAATAGCAAATAGCCAAGACTCTTGGCATTACATAATATATCTGTCTGAGTACAATCACAGCCTTAGCAGGAAAAATCTTAGTATGCAAGTATATGCAAACATATGTAAGAACAACCAAAAGGAACCTAGGAATGAAGTCGCCTATTGTTGTTGTCGAAGAAGCAATCAATATCACATCACAAGATGCCTCCTAATGTGCAGATCAATCCCTGGACTAGTCGCCCCTGTTGTAGATGTAATGGCAGATATAAAATAATTTATAACCTTTGATCACTTCAAATCACCTCCCAAAGGGTCGTCCCTCCTCCTCAAGCCAAGCGCCACCCTCCTTGAGTGAAATCGAATTTTATTGGAGGCTCCTCATGCAAAATTGTGGCTCCTCCAAGAGGGAAATGATGGTAGATAACAAAATCTGGAAATGAACGTTGCCTAAATAATGATGCTTGATTCTCCTTGATAGTGATTGATTAGCTTCCAAAAATGCAATGCCCTTCCTTCTCTCCAACTAACCAAGACTTCTAAAATTTTATAGACTTTCTAATGGCTTCAACATGAAAATCGAATTCCCTTAGTATGTCATCCCTGTTGCTTAAGAACAAACTTCAATAATGAATTTGTATGTAGCCTCTTAGTCACTCCTTTGTCTTCAAAAACCATTACCAAGTCTCCTAAAATATGGTGCTCCAACAAATAGGAGAGATAGTAGCTTTTAGGGACCTTCATGATCAGATAAATGAACTCTACCAGCTATTACTGAAACTGGAAATGGCTGAAGATAGGCGCCCAAATTTCTTAGTGAAAGTTGTCTTTCCACAATACCTAAAGGAATGGGTATGAGCCAACAACCTTCTCATAAATCAATTCCTCAAAGAAGACTTTAACAAGATGATTTGCAATCTCCCAGAATGCTCATGAGCTGATATAAAAATCTCTATCTTCAAATTTGGCCAAAGGCCCCAAAATTTGCAATGTAGCATAACTGATAAGTCTGAAGTAACCTCTCTCTTAGCTGCAATAATTCAGGTGATATTTCACACCCTCAAAACTACTATCAATAGGAAGTTTTCGTTTCCTATGACAAAGAAGCAATTTGCAGAAACCCTAGGCTCCACAAGATGAAACAACAACAACAACAACAACATCAAGTCTGCTTGGTGAGAATGAAGCCCAAGATGCCTATTTATTCTTTTTCTCCACTTCCTCCAGAAACTTCTAGAATATTATTTGATTTTATTTATGAAGTGACTTTATAAAATATTTTATAATTCAAGTCACTTTATTAAATTAATTAAATATAAAGTTACCTTTTAATATTTATTTATTTGATAACTTTATAAACAATTAACTTAATACCACTTATTTATTTAATTAAAATAATTAATTAGTCATCCTCATAAAATATTCATTATTTTGGACAACTTAATTAATTAAATTAATTAAATCAAATTACCTCCAAAATGGGGACATTACAGTCTGCCCCTCCTGAAATTGCTTGTCCTCAAGCAATTCACCACCTGGATCCCACAAGAAGAACTGCATAATGTCCCTGTCATCACCAAACAACTCCTGCAACATTTGCTCAAACT